>JZKD02S1945130.1:56995-68073 GCA_000966675.3 Picea glauca | reverse complement strand
GTGGTTTTCTCTCGATTTGGGTTTCCACGTAAAACATTGGTGTACTGTGTATGTGTGTGATTGTTCATTTCTTATTTCTCATTATTGGATAATAATTCTATATTGATATAACACTTGGATTATTTGGAGAAAAAGGATTATAATTACGCTATTCCTGATTCACCCCCCCTCTCAGTAATCCAACACAAGTTACCTCTCTTCGACTTGTTTCTCCCCAACACTCTGAACTTCTTCGGGATGACTCCTTCAATACCCAACTAAATATCGATTATGCGCACACCTTGCGACAAGCTGCCTTCAATCTTGACCTTTTGAAGGATGACTACACACTCTTTGCAATAGTCCTTCCACGCTTTATTGTTCCCCTGAAAAATATGACTCGGAGTGCGTTTCAATCTACGCACACCTTCAAGCTATCTCTCCTGAACCTTTTGAGTCACTGAGACTCTATCACGCACACCTTGCAGATACTATGCAGACTTGCACATATAAAGTTTGTGTTATATCTTCTAAGCTTATAAGTTAAAATAGACTCTGTCAACGCACTCCTTGCGGACACTATGCACACTTGCACTTTCTAGTAGAAGAGAAACAATTGAAATTTATCTAAATCTTCACAGATTCATACATTCAACCATGTAAACACGTTCATACATAAGAATAAGAAAATAACAGAGAATTGCAAATAAACAAAAAGTCTACCATTCATTCATTCAGATAGACACACCAACACCAGACATTTGGGACAATGCTCCTCTGTTATATTCATTCAACTGTTATATACATGGGTTTATAAAATGCTTCTTAGTAGCCCTCAACTCCCAACTACAATAGCAACCACCATCAACAACTAGAATGCCAACAACCACTATCAACAACTATCACAATAACTTCAACAACAACTATCAACAACCTCTTATGGGCAACAATACAAAGCTTTATACAAGAGTGGATCTTCGAGCTCTTCCCTCCAACTACTCTAGGGCTATCCTATCGAAATAAATGCATTCAACTACTTAGGTTTTATTAAAATAAATATTTGTGATAGATAGATAAGATCAAACACATCGAATCTATATTGCATGCAACTTCATTAAAATAAAATACATCCTCCAACGATCTCATGCGATCATATAGCTCTAGAACATTAAATATGTTCTTTAATTACAATCCTTTCAAAAGATTTATGTGATATGCCAACTTTGAAATTTAAAATTCACTTCAAAATGAGCGCTAGGTGCTGAGTTGTCCTTCACTCGCTTTGTTGGCGATGCTCATGCATTGTACTCCTCTGGCTAAAAATTCATGGACTCCTGCATTTACTTTCCATGCTTCTAGATATTTGCTTTGTTTACCCAGTTGGCATCTTCCTTTGGGTGTCCTTTCCACTTTACCAAATACTCAAAATATGTTTTCCTTTTGGTCTTCTTACCAATTCTCCGATCTACAATCTTCTCCATCTACGAATTTTTTGCTACATGCATTTGCTCTTTCCACTGAATCTCTTTCTAATCTTCTGATCCTTTGGTTCCATCTTCCCTGTAAGGATACAGGTCTACAATGTTGAATATGGGTGATATATGCACATCTTATGAAAACTCTATCTTATAAGCATTCTCATCAAATTTTCTTAGGATCTTGCACATTCCTATCTTCTTCAACTTTAGTTTATTATATGTTCCTCTTGGGAACTGCTCCTTCCCGAGATGTGCTAGAACTTGATCTCCCTATTCAAATTGAAGTTTCCTCTTATGTTGATCAACTCTATGCTTATATTATTTACTGTTGCTATGCAACTATTTTTTGATCTGATTATGAAGCTTCTGTATTTCTGCAACGAAGTCTTCGGCTCCAACACTTATGAATTCATTTTTCTCTAGATCTCTTAAATTTGACACTCCTCTTGACTTCATTCCATATACTATCTGAAATGGACTCTTTCTTGTACTTTTTTTTACTGAGTCATTGTATGCAAAATCTTCTTGTGCTAGAACCTGATCCCACTGACTATGATGTTGAGTGACCAAACTTCTCAGCAAATCTCCTAAACTCCGGTTCACCACCTTCGTATGTCCATCCGTTTTAAGGTGATATGCAGAACTAGAGGACAGTTTTGTTTCGAGTTTCTTCCACAGTGTCCTCCAGAAATGACCAACAAATTTGGTATCTCTATCTGAGATAATACTCATGGGACATCCATAAAGCCTCACAACTTCCGTGAAAAAGAAGTTAGCAACGTGCGTTGCATCACTGGTCTTCTAGTATGGGATAAAGTGTACCATCTTTGAAAATATGTCAACTACCACAAATATAGAATCATTTCCTCTTTGTGTCCTTGGCAATTCCAACACGAAATCCATGCTTATTGCATCCCAAGGCCTCTCTGGAATAGGAAATGGTTGATACAACCGGGAGTTATGTTTCTTTCCCTTGACACACTGACAGATCTTACATATGTTCACAAACTTCTTCACATTTTCTCTCATGCCTGGTCAATAGTACGAACTGATCAACTGTGCAAATGTCTTGTCATGGATGAAATGTTCGGTTAGACCTCCACTATGCTTTTCCTTCAACAAATTTTCCCTCATCTAGCATTTTGGTATGCACAACTGACACTCTTTAAACAACAACCCATCCTGAACCAGATACTTTGTCCACTGACTTCTTTCTCTAAGCACATGATTTGAACACGTTTCATATCCCTCTTTGAAATCTAGATCATCACGATACATCTCCTTAAGGTGTTCAAACCCCAATGTTTTCACTTGAAATTCCTGCAGAATTAGACATCTCTCGCTCAATGCATCAACAACCTTGTTAGCATTACCATAAATATGTTTAATGACAAAAGTGAAATTTTGCATAAACTCTATCCACTTAGCATGTCTTTGATTTAACTTCTCCTGTCTGGTTATGAATTGTAAAACCTGATTATCGCTATACAAATCAAACTCTTTTGGAACAAGACAGTGCCTCCACTCATTCAAGGGTTGAATTATGGCATAAAAATATTTATCATATGTGGAGTACTTTCTCTTAGTATCATTCAACTTCTCAATGGAATATGAAACATGCTTATCTTGGCTCAAAACCGCTCCAATTGCAACTCCACTAGCATCACATCTTACTTGAAATGTCTTCCCAAAGTCTGGCAACACCAAAATCGGTTATTCTGTTATCTTCTCCTTCAATATATTGAAGCTTTTCTTAGCCTCTTCTGTCCATTTGAAAGACTTGTGTCTCTTATTCACCATATCCATCATCTATGCACCAACCTCACTGAAATTTCTAATGAACTTCCAATAGAAACTCACTAATCCATTGAAGCTTCTCACCTCAAATATACTCCTTGGTGACGAACATTCTCTGATTTCTTTCACCTTCTTGGGATCCATCTTCAATTCATTCAAAGAGATAACAAAACCCAATTAAATGAGTCATGTCTTCATAAAAGAGGATTTCTTTAAATTTATCAGCAACTTCTCCTGTTGCAACCTCCTCATCACTAATCTTAAGTGCCTCGGATGCTCTTCTTCAATTTTACTGAAGACTAGTATATCATCTAGATACACAATCGAAAACTTGCCAATAAAATCTTTCAACACTTCATTCATCAACCTCATAAAAGTACTCGAGGCATTTGTTAAGCCAAACGACATAACAAGCCATTCATACAATCCCTCATTCCTCTTGAAGGTTGTTTTCCACTCATCACCTTCCCTCATTCTTATTTGGTGATATCCACTTTTCAAATCTATCTTTGAAAAATAGTTCGCTCCACTCAAACAATCCATTAAGTCATCCATCCTTGGCAATGGAAATTTGTACCTAATGGTGATCTTGTTTATGGCTCTTGAGTCTGTACACATTCTCCATCCTCCATCTTTCTTCAGACTCAACACAATTGGTACTGCACATGGACTCAAGCTTTCTCTTACTAGACCTTTGTCCATCAAATCCTGGACTTGTCTCTTTACCTCCTAATTCTCTTGAGGTGTCAATCTGTATGCTGCTTTGTTCGACAGAATTGCTCCTGGTGTTAAATCAATGTGATGACTAATACTTTTGATAGGTGGCAATGAGCTTGGAAACTCATCCACTACTATGTCAACAAAATTCTCCAATAGTTCTTGAACTTCTTCAGGTAGATCATCCATAGAAGTACTTGTAAGGATAACTTTTGGAATTCTCACTACAACAAACTGCATCTCCCGTTCCTTCCTTACTTTACTCAGGAGTTCCTTCCCACTCATGAGAAGTATACTTGTGTTGGATTCTTCCTTTACTTTCTTCTACTCTATTGGCAACAACATGTGTGTCCTACCATTCTTCTCCAAGGTATAAGTATTTTTTCTCCCATCATGAAGGACATTTCTATCATACTTCCATGGTCTCCCCAACAACACATGACATACATCCATGGGAATCACATCACACAGAATCTCGTCCCTATATCCTCCTATTTTAAATTCAACAAGGCATTATTTAGTTATCGTTACTTGATGACCTTTCTGCAGCCATGAGACCTTCTACTGACTCAGATGTCCAGTTGTCTCTAGCTCCAACTTCTCCATCATTTCTGTGGATACTAAGTTATCAGTGCTCCCATTGTCAATTATTACCTTGCATACTCTCTGTTTATTCTTGCAAGCTGTCATGAACATATTGTTCCTCTGCATTGGCTTTTAAACCTCTAACTCTGGTTTTAAGAGAACCTTCTTCATCATCAAAGATTTTCCATCTTCTGCACCTTCTGCTTCAACATTCCGCTTCTGTGCTTCCGAAATGTGAGCTTCACCTCCTTCTTTCTTTCTCTCAGGGCATTGCCAATACATTTGTCCTATTTATCCACATGCATAACACTTCGCCTCTCCTCCTCTACCTATTCCTCTTCCTCAAGGAAAAGACTTTCTACCACCATTATGTCTCCCTCGTGAACTTCCTTCTCTTCCAGAGTGACTATGTGGTTTCTCAGTCTCACCTTTGGGCTTCTATGCCTTGTCATGGGAAATTCCATTGCCTCTATTTAAACTTCTACCTCTGCTTCGTTGACTCTTCTTTCTGGCCAACTTTTCTTCTACTTTTAGCACAATATAATAAGCGTCATCCATTGTTCTCACTGTCATCATGCTTATTTCGTCTTGGATTTAATATCTCATGCCGTTGATATACCTGGAAACTTTTTCCTCATCTCTCTCTCTCTCTGTCCAACCCTAATGTTCAATCTATAGAACTCCTCTGTGCACTCTTTGACTGTCATTCCTTTCTGTCTCAGGTTTTGCAATCTTCTGAATAGATTTATCTAATAGTCCTTGGGTATGAATTTAGCCTTTAACTTGGCTACCATTCTATCCCAAATCTTAATATTTTGTTTACCTTTGCTTCTTCTATCAGCCTGCAGTTCATCCCACCACAGCATTGCATGTCCTTTTAACCTGGTGACAATGTGTTTCACCTTTTTCTCTTCATCGACATATTCATAGTTGAAATACTTGTCCATGGATCTTATCAAATCCAATAACTCTTCAACGTCAAAGTTGCCTTCATACATTTGGATATCTATCTTTGCTCTAGCTCCCAATTTCACAACTGCTTTCAGTAAGCATTCTCCACAGCATCCTCCGCTACAACTTCTTCATTCGCTACAACTTATTCATTCTCTACATCACCGACATCTCCAATGTCAAGTGCTCTCCTTTGAGTTGTTTCCATGGAATCCAATCTTTCTCAGAGTTCTCTCATCTCTCTTTCCATAGCTCTATTTGCTACAGGTGGCTCTACGCGTCTCCTAGGCAACATGGTGCTGATGTATCTAATACCACTTGATGATATCAACCTACTTCTTTGTCTCTTCTCTCCTTTACCTAATATCCACAAGCGAATTGTGGCTCTGATACCACTTGATGGTATCAGAGTATTTTCTTTGTCTACTCTCTGCTACCTGAAAATAAAATCAAGCTCTGATACCACTTGATGCAACCCTCCTTCCCTCCCGGGGATTCTGCGACCTCTTGGTCTTGGATATTCAATTTACTCGAGTCGAATTATCTCTTCAAGCCTTCAATAAACCCTGAACAATGGCACACATGCCCCTTTGATGTTTCCTGCAGGTTCAAGCTACCCACGACCCCTGCTCTTTGGTGCTTTTGGCAACACCAACCTTGCGAGTGCTAGCCCCGTGCTAGACTCTTTCTCTTATGTGACCATGACTATAACCTTGGGCTAACCCCTTCGTAACTTCGGGCTTCGACAATATTGTGACCTCTCCCTTTGTTTCCTCCCGAAACACTTTCCTCCGAATGCGCAGATTTCTGTTGCGTGTCCGCCTGGTTCTGATAGTCCAACTTCACTTCGGAATTCACGACTTCACGAATATTTCACCTACTCCTCACGCAACTCCTTCAAACCTATATCTCCCAGATTTTCTAATCCACTGCCACGTATACTCCTCATGACAAACAGTTAGGATTCGCTTTGTGACTCCGCGACTTTGGTGATCCCACTTCTCAACACTTTAAACACTCTGAACTTCGAAGTGCCAAAATACTTCATGACCAACCTCCATGTAACTTTCCCCAGATCCGACGGTCTGGAATGATCTCGATCCCTCCTGGAAAGATCTTTCTCGTTAAGTTTGGGAAACCTTAAAGGACTCCTCTCTTTGAATGTTTCTCGCCACTCTCCCTCCTAAGCTTCTTCTTTCTCAAAATTTTGCCTCTTCAGAGTACTCTCTTTGACACTTAGTCAAATTTCAGTCTGTGCACACCTTGCACCAAGTTCTCCTCCACAACTTAGCTTCTTTTTGGATTGCTTTCACTACTCCTTCTGATCTTTTGAGTTAGAAGACTTTGTCACGCATTCCTTGCGGACAATATGTTCTCTCTGCATTCAAAGCTCCAAGTTACATCTCTTGGACTTGTTTCTTCCCAACACTCTGAACTTCTTTGGGATGACTCCTTCGATACCCAACTAAGTATCGATTCTGCGCACACCCTGCGATAAGATTCCTTCAATCTCAGACTTTTGAAGATGACTGTGCACTCTTTGCAACAATCCTTCCATGCTCTATTGTTCCCCTGAACAATATGACTCTGAGTGCGTTTCGGTCTACGCACACCTTCAAGCTATCTCTCCCAAACCTTCTGAGTCACTACAGACTCTGTCATGCACACCTTGCAGATACTATGCACACTTGCACATATAAAGTTCACATTATCTCTTATGAGCTTATGAGTTGAAATAGACTCTGTTAATGCACTCCTTGCGGACACTATGCACACTTGCACTTGCTTGTAGAAGAGAAACAATTGAAACTTATCTAAATCTTTACAGATTCATACATTCAACCATGTAAACACGTTAATACATAAGAACAAGAAAATAACAGAGAAATGCAAATAAACAGAAAGTCTACCATTCATTCATTCAGATAGACACGACAACACCAGACATTTGGGACAATGCTCCTCTATTATATTCATTCAATTGTTATATACACGGGTTCATAAAATGCTTCTCAGTAGCTCTCAACTCCCAACTACAATGGCAACAACTATCAACAACTAGAATGCCAACAACCACTATCAACAACTATCAAAATAACTTTAGCAACAACTATCAACAGCCTATACAATAGATTCAACAGCCTCTTCCGGGAAACAATACAAAGATTTATACAAGAGGGGCTCTTCGAGCTCTTCCCTCCAACTACTCTAGGGATATCCCATCGAAATAAATGCACTCAACTACTTAGGATTTATTACAATAAATATTTGTGACATACAGATAAAATCAAACACATCGAATCGATACTGCACACAACTTCATTAAAAGAAAATACATCCTCCAACGATCTCATGCGATCATCCAACTCCATAACATTAAAGATGTTCTTTAATTACAATCCTTTCAAAAGATTTACATGATATGCCAACTTTGAAATTTAAAATTCACTTCAAAATGCGTGCTCGGCACTGATCTGTCCTCAACTTGCTCTGCAGAGTTGACTTTGTTCCAAATTCTTTGCTAATTTAGCTAAACTATCAACAACCTGGTTTTGGGAACATAGAATATGGAAGAAATGAATATTGGAGAATTGGCCTTTCAAAGAATTTATCCGGTATTGAAGACCATTAGGGATTTGAAGAGCTGAATTTTTTAAGCCAAGAAGGTCCTTTATAATTAGTTATGATTCCCCAAGAACAATGAGTTCATGGAGGTTTCTCGAATTTGCAATTTGAAGTCCCATGTAGACTACAAGACTTTATGCTCTGTTATTGGTAGTCTTCCCAAGCCCCTAGGAGTAATCCAAGATCTTTTGTCCATCAGAATCAAAGATGAATCCCCTCACACTTGCCACCCTTGGGTTACTTGCTGAAGATCCATCATTGGAGTGGATTGTCGTCGTTGCCAATGGAGGAAGTCAAGATCATTGAAGCGTAATTGCCATTTTTACCTCTTAGTATCTTTGTTTGTTGAAGGGAATTGTCTCGAAGAGTTTGGGCCCAAGATGTAAGCGATCCAATCTTCTTCTTTTTGCTCCAATGAACCCATCATATCTAGATGTATTGATCTAGAGGAGAAGAATTCAGAGATTAAGCCGCAAATTTTAGTAAAAATTCATTGCAGGGGAGAGAGTTTCCCACAAAAAATTCCTTGAGTCCTTGCTTACCATATTTACCAACAAACAAATTTGGGAATTTGTCTCTAGAGGAGGGAGAAGTGTTTCTTATCTTTGAAGCTTCCAGCGTATCTTTGTCTCCAAAAGATGAAGAAATCATTCCAATTCTCGGGGGAAGAGGGAGAGGGAGATATAGGAGTTTCCATATTTGGGAAGAGAAAGGGCACTCCAGGAAGAGACAAGGGATGAATTCATAGGATTCGAGACAAAGGGGGAATCGAGAAGGCCCCATAATTCCACATTTTTTCAAATTCTCTGCCATTAGAATTTTGCCATGAACCATCAGTCAACAGAAAATGTTAACTTTGGTGAGGGAAGATTCGAACCAGATTTCCTTCCATATTTTTGAGACGGGGGGCCCTAGAAGGAAGATTGAAGAAGAATAACCTGCTTTAACTGAGTAGATGGAGGATGCCTAACTATAAAAGTCTGATTGGAGGATTTAATGGGGGCATAACCAACCAACCTATTGAAAAGGAGGGAGGATAAGGGGAGAAGATGATCTGGGGTGTCCGAAGGTTTTAAATTTATCCAATCACTATTGGGGGCCCAGATGGAAAAGTGCTTGAGAAGGAATAATCCTTTGGAGTAGCACCGTTCTTTCAAGGGGCGAAGGGGAGCTTGGTGTTCCATTGGTTCAAGGTTTATAATGCGATCAGACCAAACATTTATATGGGCTCCATTTCCCGGGGCCCATGAGAGTTTAGATTGAATAAGATGGAAGGAGTGTTTTAGGAGATGCCAAATAGGGAAGCCATGAAGCTGGGGGGGGAGACATCCATACATCACAGTCTTGAAGAATTGAAATATTTAACAAGGAGAATAGATTTCCACCATTTTGGAGGCCTTGAGATTAGTCGCCAAGTAAGTTTTTCTCCTAGAGAAGTGTTGATGAGATTGGGATCTCTGATTGCTAAGCCTCCTTTATTGAGAGGTTGACATGTTTGCTTCCAATTTAGAAGATGAAATTTTTTAGTATTTGTTTTCCCACCAGCCCAAAGAAAACTTAGGAGAGCTTTGGAAATTTTTTCAAGAGTACCTTTTGGAGAAAGTAAGCCAAAACACTGAAAAATGGGAAGAGAGGTGAGGATAGATTTGAGGAGCACTATTTTTCCAGTCGGATTGAGCCAGCCCCAACTTTGGATCCTTGAGAGAATTTTATCAATGACATCCTACCAGGAAATTTTACCATAAGAATTTAGGAAGATAGGAATACCTAAATACTTGAAGTGGGTCCAAGTTGTGATGACAGGGAATCCAAGAATTCTAAAGATGTGATCTTGATATGCCCCGAGACGTTCCAACCATAGATCTTGCTTTTAGATAAGTTCAGTTGACCTCCAGAAGCAGAAATGAAGGAATCCAAAAATTTATGGAAACATTTGGCGATGATTATTGTCGCAACCCCTAGAAGAAGAGTGTCATCTGCAAATTGGGAGCGATTTATTTCCTTTACCCCATCGCGATAAGTAACCCTGAGAGCCTCACGATCCTTATTTCTTCTTCGATCTTACGGTTGAAAGAATCTGCTAAGAGGATATAAAGAAAGGGGGAAAGAGGGAACCCTTGTCTGACACCTCTACTATCCCTGAAAAACCGGGAGGGACGACCATTTATCAGTGGGGATATCCAAGGGGAGACGATACAGGCCTTGATCCAACTAATGAATAAATCATAGAATCCATAGGTTTTGAGGACCAAGAGCATAAAGGAATGTTTGACCCGATCGAAATGATTCGCCATGTCCAGTTTAATGACCATGCCTGGATCTTTACTTTTCATGATGGAGTGTATGGATTCTTGGACTAGAACTATACTATCCGTGATCTGCTTGTTTTTTATGAAACCTCCCTGATTTTAGGAGATGATTTTGGATAGCAGGGGATTTAAGCGTTTTTCTATGATTTTTGTAAGAACTTTATAGGAGGAGTTGTAGAGGGAGATGGGGCAGAAATGAGAAAAAAATGAGGGATTAGTTTCCTTGGGTATGAGGGCTAAGAAGGTTGAATTTGTGGCACCTCCCAATTTATGTTTTTGCAGCATGTAATTTAACATTTTTTTGAGATCTTGCTTTATAATAGACCAATAGGAGTGATAGAATCTGATTGAAAATCCGTCGGGGTCGGGGGCTTTGTCTAGATCCATGTCCCACACTGCTTCAACTATTTCTTCTTCAATTATCTCCTTAACTAAATGACTATTATCATACTCTAAGACAATGTTTGGAATATTATTTAGCATTTCTTGAATATCCTCATTCAATACTTCTTCATTTGGCTGTTGGTAAAGAGTTTCAAAGTACTGGGAGGCTGCTTCCTTTACTTGTTCGAAATTATCAAGACCTTACCCATCACTTGACAAGATGGAAGTGGTTGTATTTTTTTTCTTTGATTTT
>JZKD02S1945129.1:523856-569872 GCA_000966675.3 Picea glauca | reverse complement strand
TCATATTGTACAAACCTTCTTGTCTAATTAAATTGTACAATATCAATATTTAATATTAATAATTTAGTATTGAAAATAATGTTTTTAGATAATGTTAAATAGTTGATAGGGATTAGCATCCATAAAATATCGCACTCTTGAGGCCCTCATCTATGGAGTCCATCTGTCAATTTCTATCTCGATGTACTCCGAGTGTTTTTTGTATGAAAAGAAAAAAAGGAGTGAAATGTTGACTGGGCTACCCCGCAGGTTCGCTGGCCAATTTCTATATCGCGTAATTATGGATGTTATTTGTAGGCCACGAAACAATAGATTCCCAATTTAGAGCACATCAGTCTGAGAACCCGCAATCCAAAAACTGGCTAAGTATGGAATGTGGGATCTGTACATGCTTTGTACCATGTCATTTTCATACTTTATAGTACATATTTAGTGTGTATTACTCTTTTTCCAGAAATGTTTTAGTTTCTCTTTTCTCTCTGCTTTCCCTTTCTTTACTTACTTGTTTTTTAGAGAATGTCTAGGTGTGGGATTTGGCGGATTCATATCTTTTGATTTCCATTGTTACTTTTATATCACCAGCCTGACTGACCGCTTCCCCATTTCATATTGAACAATATTTTTGAATCATGGGTTCCTACATAGGCAAGTTTAACATTGTGTTTCCATTGTTCCGCCGCATGAAGCTAGCACCCAAACTTCCATTATTTACAAATTAGAAAACAAAGCCCCCTTCATCTCGTATGCTTTATCTTTCTGTTTACTTAGTCCTTTTTCCCAATGTCTCATTCTTTTAGATACAGAAGCCAAAGTCCATCAATATACAAATTTTCCTCTCGCCATTATGCTTCTGATGTTCCCCTACTCACAAACACAGGCTGAACATTATGCAACATACAAATTGATGACCGATATCTGTCACTGAGATGAAATATGACCATCGAACCTTCACGTCTCCTGGATATATCTTCTGTGCTTTTTATTTTGTAGCCCACCTAACTTCTTTCCATACTTAGGTATTTCATGGAATCAGTTTCATGGGTTGGAGGATGTACAAAATGTACAATGCTTCATTTCAATTCACCATCGTCATTGCCTTCGTGCTTGTTTTTAAATATCCAATAATTAATATTTAATGTTAGTATTTCATCCTATAGGAACCGTTAAGATTGTAATTAATGTCTAGAAATCCAGAGAAGATTTGTTATTACTACGAATTAAACTAATATTTGTGCAGAAGTATGTTATCCTTTCCGAGTATTAATTTTAAACATGATGCAATTTGTTTTTGTGCGTTGGTCGGTTGGCACCTTTAAGAAATTTCTAATTCTTAATATCTTTTTGTCATCACCCTGACCTTCGTACTTTTTTCTAAATATGCAATTACTGAGTTGTACTAGTGACAACTCATTTTGCACGAACCCTGGAGATTGTCAATGATCAGTGAAAGGCTCGAGGATTTATTCCATTGATACACATTAAACCATAATTTTAGGAGGGTTATATTATCCCTCCCAAATTTTCATTTCAAACATCGTCTCGAGAAAATGAAAATTCTCGTTAACTTATGGCAGTAGTTCTGTCTAGATACAATAAGCACATTTGGGCATAATGGCCAAAGGTTCCACTATTCCAGGTCATATTCTTACTACTCATCTCCCTCCGCCCAGGAATAAAAAATGAGATGGTCCCTTGCTACACCGAGAGATATATTTCAAGACAAAGAATTCGAAGGAATCCATGCCTACTCAAAGAACCTACCCAGTTGCATTGATGGCTAGCACAGAGGTTGATGTCATGGCTTTCAAGCTGAAAGAAGATGATCTGATGGGAAGTGATACGACAATGGATGATGGCAATGTAGAGACTCTTCCCACTCTTGTGCCAAAATTGAAATCAACCATAATGGGCGGAACCTTTGGCTTAGTGATGGCGGTACTGACAACACTAGAAGGAGTTTTAGAAAAGAAACCGACGATGAACGCAATAGTCACTTTGCAGTGTGAAAGTAGGAATTCCATATTTCCAAATTACTTTGTTCTAGGCGGAAGAGTTTCACTGTAAATAAATGATATGTTGATGATCAACAATGCAGAGACTCTTCCCACTCCTGTGCCCAAATTGAAATCAACCATAATGGGAATAACTTCCCGTCTCAGTGATGGTGGTCCTGACAACACCAAAAGGAGTTTCAGAAAAGAAACCAACGTTGAATGCAATAGCCTCTTTGTAGAGCGAAAGTAGGAATTCCATAGTTCCAAATTACTCTATTTTGGGTGGAAGAGTTTCACTATAAATAAATGATATGTTGATGCTCCCACAGATATATTTCAAGCCAAAACATTAGTCACTTGTGGGACTATTGTCATTTCCTTTGGATATACAATGAACATCTTCGAGTATCAGGTCCAGAACTCTCACTGTTGCAAGGAATTTTTCTATTAGTCATCTCCTTCCACCTAGAATGGACTAATTTGGAACTCTGAAATTGCATGTGCAATCTATGTCCCTGAATTTTTTTCAACTATGCAAAGGATGTTTCTGGTTGTGTCCTAAGTTTCATTTAAGGGCTATTCCATTTTCCCTGCAACATTTTTCATCTTCTTCCTCATGAGAAGCTTCTGAAAACTATCAATTTCACCACAGGGTGATTCATCGAGGAGAAAATTGCAAGGATCTTGCATACTGCGGATCTTGTTCCTGTGTTTGCGGTAGATACATTCAATGTTTTGGCTCGAAGAACTGGGTCCAATTTCTAAGGATAAATGTACAATACTCGGTGTTTTTTTTTTTATTTTAAATGGATTTGGTATTAAAAAAAAATTCCTCAGAGTCTTCATTGTTGCTTCTTTTCTAGATTTAACGCCTATTCTCATTAACATGGTCTGGTGCTCTTATAGTTATTCAATATTGTGAACTTACTTAGGTTATTTTTTCTAAGATGGAACATCTTACAATTATATGACGATGTAGTGTCAATCCACCATCCTTTTATGAAAACAAAAAATGGATTACACACAGTTTCAAACCAACGTTCAATTCTATTTGTAATGCAGATAGAACATAGCAATACCGATGTATAATCTTGTGAAAAATACCCTTCGCCTTTCTATTTTCCCACTCTTTTATTGCCTGCAATTTCTCTTCCTCATTACTTAATCGTTTTTTTTCCAAAAATTCCTTGGTGCACAGATTGGCGGATTAATGCTAACAACCCATAATGAAAGAAGTTTAATACTTAAGTTAATATGTTACAATCATGGATGAATGTATCAAGAACACAGTTACACCCACATGTTCCAATAAAATCTAATATTCAACAAAGAATTTGCTGACAATTAGTAGAAAATGAAGAATATATCAACAACATACTTACACGCACAAGATGCAATAAAATCTAATCTTCAATAATGCATTTGCTGACAATTAGTAGAAAATGATGGTTTTGCAACAATGGGGCTTGTTTAAAACCAATTCGCACTTACGAAAATTTCTCTCCGCCTTTCTATTTTCCCACTCTTTTATTCCCTATAGTTTCTCTTCCTCGTTACTTAATCATTTTTTTCCAAAAATGCCTTGGTGCACGGCTTGGCAAATTTACGTGTTTCCAACCAGCACTTCCCCTTTCTTTAAATTGGACCTCTATTGTTTTGTGTCCTACAAGTAGCAACTAGATTTCCACGATATACAAATTGACAAGAGGACTTGCTCCCTGGTTAGCTCTTCTATTTTTTCGTGACCTCCAAGCAACATTCAGAGCTCCGCGATAGAAAAATTGACACACGGGCTCCAGGGCTGTTGGGCTCAAGATTGACTTTGTTTACGAATGGAAAATTTCTAAAATGAGCCATACAAAATTTGCGCCACAGAAGCTATATTAAAGGTAAAATAATTTCCTCCATAGTTTTGTGTCCTACAAACACCACCCACAGTTCCACACTATACAAATTGACAACCAGACTTGCGGGATGGCTGGATAAAAAAATCTCTCAGAGTTCCATGATAAACAAATTAACATATGAAGCATACAACCAAGAACCATGTAAACTCGTTGATCATATTCCTAGTCATTGTTTTATGTGCCCGCCAACTTCGCACTTCTTTCCAAGTATATATCTTGGCAGGAAAATGGCATATCTATTACAGTTGTGAATATATTGGTCCTTATTTTCTGTCTTCTATACTTGGCCAAATATTCATTTCTCTTTTCCCTAAAATTTATCTTTTCGTTCACTTATTCATTTTTTCGAAAATGTATGGTTGCATGCATGGGTGGACTTGCGGGTTCATTCTTGCACTCATGCTCTTATGTCACGACAATGATCGACCACTTCCCCATTACATACCTAGACATTTCTTCGACCATGAACTGCCATTAGGCAGCCTGTAGATTGGATGTTTGTTGTTCCATGGCCTGTGAACAATACCATCACTTTTGCAATATACAAATTTATAGCCGGACTCAGATCATACCCTCTTCCATATTATGGTCCACCTATCATGCCCTCTTCCATAGTATACATTTTTCACTGAAAACTTACGAGAAACACAATTTAACCATCAGGTCCTCATGTCTTTTGTGGAACTATTGTCACCCCATTTTGAAGCCCATTTGTCCGCTTTCCATATTTAGCCATTTATTTGAATTTCTTTAGCAGATCGTTGATTTGGCAGGTTCAATAAATATTCAGGAATGTCATTTGTGCATCGTCAGGTTGGTTCGTTCACAAAAAATTCAATCCTCGCTTCCGAGAATGAGTCTGCCTGATCATTTCCCTATTCCATACTTAGCCACTTTCCTGGAATTTCGTAAAGATACAAACTGACCACTGAACTACCCGATCATGATCTCTTTTGTTTTACACTTTTTGTCATAAAAAAATTTGATACATAAAATTTGACTGTGGAACACTCGCCTCTCCTGAGTATCCCCGTAAACCTTTTTTGAATACCATCTGACCACTTTTTATACCTTTCCATTCTTTCCTTACCCTCCCTTGTCTCCGTGACCTTCACACTTGTCTATAAAAAAAGAAGAAAAAATATTCTTTATATATATATATATATATATATATATATATATATATATATATATATATATATATATATATCTTTTTTCTAAATATGAAATTACTGACATTTAATTCTAATAGCTCATCATGTAGGAACCGTATACATTGTCATTGATGGGTGAAAGGCTCGAGGAGATCTCCTATTAATGTGCATTAAACCAATATTTGTGGGGGGTTATATTATCCCTGTCGGGTGTTGATTTAAAAATCATGAAATGTCGTTCACACGTTGTCGCCTTGGCACGTTCACGAAACCTCCAATCCTTAATTTATCTTCATCATACCCACCACCTTCGCATTTATAAATATTCAATAAGTAATATTTACTGCTAATACAAATTGTCATTAATCAGTGAAAGGATCGAGGATATTTCCCATTCATAATCATTTAACCAAGATTTAGCAGAGAGTTACATTATCGGCTCTAACTGTTCATTTCAACCATCATTTGGAGCAATTCAACACTCAAATAAACCTATGGAATCAGCTCAAAAACAGTTATGTGGAGATATAATGAACATCTTCGGGTGTGAGGACCATAACTTCCAGTGGTCCAGGGCATTTTCTTATTACTCAACCTCTTGCACAGAGAACCAAGTAATTTGGACCACTAGGATTTCTCGTGTAGGCTCTGTCCTTAAGGTTTTTGACTGTCAGGACATTGTCTATTGGTGTGCTGATAAATTTTATTCAGACAAAAGAATTATTCCACTGCAGGACCGCTCTTCTGTTTCTTTTTCACCTCAGGTCTTTCGCCAAATGCTAAGATTGTCGGAGCCAACATTGACGTTCAAAGGAGAATATTGCAAATAGTTCCTAGCAAAGCATAATAACGAGTTGGACCTCTTGCTCCATTTATTGGAAAACCCGCTTCTAGTTCCTAAAAATATTACAAGCATGTAGGTTAGTTCATTTAGAAATACATTTCGTGAAATTTCGTAGCTATTTACAAGAATAACGGGACAAGAGTCCACAACAACTATTTCTCGGATGGCTCTTTATATTTTGTATTTCACAGTCAACAAACAAGCCATTTTTGATTGGGGAAAGTTAATTTCCCATGAAATTTGTTCCCAATTTTCAAGCTTAAAAAGAGAAAATAAATTTTATATGTCATCCTACTTAGTTTCTGTGATAGCCCATTCCTTTCAGTTTCCACAATTGTATCAATCGAAGAATGTCAATTGGGAATACGACCAAGTAACATTCTAGTACTAGGACTTGTGGAAGCACAAGACTTCTCACTATTTTTATGAGGTTTTAATGGCTTTGTGTCTGTTTTCAAATTTTTTTTGTTAGGAGAAGATGCTCCTCGCATATCTGACTAGGCAACCAGTGTTTTGGACAGGAAGGGGACACTCAAACATTTGGATAATTACACTGTCATAAGAATTTTTGGCTCCACGAAAAAACCTGCTCTCCTTCCATGTCACATTATGGACATAATGTTTTTGCAGAAATCCCACGGAACTACAAATACTAGTTGCATCTGTTGCAAAATAAGAAAAAAAAATAGTTCATTCCTCTTCCTTGGAAAGTAGTGGAGTTCGTGTTGAAAAACATCAACAAAATTGACGAATTTGCAGCACATTCTAGCATCTCCAACCTGATATATGTTGAAATGATAAGAGGGTTCGACCCCTATAATAAGTTTCGAGAATATTTACAAACACTTGGCCTCGACTATTGTGTTTTCAAAAAACACCTACCCGAAAAAATAGATAGTGGCATCAACGCTCTTGCCTCTGATGTCAATGATGCAAAAATAGTGTAAAACTGCACTAAATTGTACACACAACAGGGGAAAGGCCCAAATGACAAGAGAGTTCAATCAAAAAATAACACTCCAAAAAGTATGACATACCAAAGCATCGCTCCAATGGCCCACCACAACAACAAAGAAACTCGGAGTTCTTCAAATGAAGGAGGAGATAACAACCCTCCTCACTCTAAAATTGATAGTTATCACAAGCTTCCAGTAGAGAAGAAGAGAAAAAAAAATGTGGGGTAAGCAGAAGAGCCAGAAATTTAGAGTGAGAAAATGGAACTTGACACTGATCTAGATAGCATGCTCCACTACCTTGATCAGCCCACCAACGCCCTCCGACATAGCCGTTCAATGGACATATCCATTATTGAAAATTTTGACGAAGATGAATCCTTTGTGTTCTAGAGCATTGTTTTTGATAGCGAGTCCAAAAAATTGATAATTGAGAAAAACGATGTTAAAAATAAGAAAGGAAAATCTCGTTCAAATATTGACCTAGCCAACATGCGGTTGTCCCAAATCTGTCAACTTCCTAGTGCAAGTGAAGAAGCACTTCATGATTCCATTGGAGGCATCGAGACCGAGAATGCCAGACTGAAGGACCGGGTTAAGGAATTGGAAGAGGCTTTGATTCCTATGCCATTGCTTTTCAATCCTTTGGCAATAACCATGCCTCATACCCCTGCAACCAACATAAAAGCATCCTCCACCCTCCTCGCATCCTATAGAGGACATGTGGAGAATAATATCAAGAAAAAAATGGAACTCATTACCGAGGCATGGAAAACATCACAAACCATCACTTCCCTTAAAACCAGGGCACATAGTTTGCTCGAACATTTGTAGGGGGAGTTAAAAGATGAATAAAATTTCTTTTTAAAAACAGTCCTTCCTTTTGGTACCATTGTCAACAATATGACATTAAAAAAAAAAAAAAAACAGGATCTTCCATCCAAAAACCAGATTGGTCAATTGAATCCATGTTGGAAAGAAAAAGTGAAGAACCTACATCTCATTGTTTAGTCATTTGAACAATCCATATTGAAGAAGGATAAATTATTCACAAGGTTGTCAAGAATAAACTTAGCCGGAAAAACCAACGACTTCCAAGACCCTGACTTAATCAGAAACTCCTTGCCCATAAGTAGGAAAGAGTTCGATAAACAGGTTTCTATGATTAAGGCCTTCTCTCTAGAAACATTTTACAGCATCCTTCACTTTGACCAAGCTCACGTCGATGACTGACTAGTCAAATATTCATTACAAAATGAGGAAATTCATCAGGCTCTTTGTAATCTTTCTATCGACTTCCGAGAATCAGAAAATGATCTTTTCAACATAAAAATCTGGAATGAGATCAATGTCACCCCAATGAGAAGCTACATTGAAGAATGGATCGAAAGGCAACTGAAGCAGGCCGTCGACGAAAGGCAACAAGCAGTTGTCAGGATTCCAGCAGCCGTCGACGACATCATTGAAACCACAATCGTCGATGACATCAATGAAACAACAACTACAAGAAAATAGCCAAAGGAATCATATGTACCCTCATTTTAAGTCTATTGATCGCATCCTTCTTTGTTTATCAACCTAGTTATTCCACTTTTTTAAACGATAATGTATAGGCAAACACTTATACCTTTCAATTTTTTTTTTTTTTCAAGTATTGCAGTCTATCTTCTTTCTACAGTCTTGTTTCTTGTACATATTTCTCTAATGGTCTACAGGAGCCCCAATCCTAGTCTACATGACAAATGCATTGAAATTCTTATTTATATGTTACAGACTTTATTTCTTTTGTATATTTCAAAATTTCCAGTAGTATGTAACAAACTTTTATTTTTTGACATACTTCAAATAAATTTGTTTTCTTATATCCTTTTAAATTTATGTCTTCATACATTTTTATATTTCACCAGTCTGTATGGAAAATGCATTTAAATTTTTATATGTAACAGACTTTTATTTTTTTATATATTTCAAAATAAATGGTGCTCTACATGCCAAGCGTCATTTACTTATGCCCAATGTTCACAATTGCATTTAAATTTTTATGTAACCGACTGTTATTTTTTTATATATTTCAAAATAAATGGTGCTCTACATGCCAAATGTCATTTACTTATTCCCCATGTTCTGTGATATACATGGTGTACACAAAATTTCCATGATATACATTTCAAAATTTCCAATAGTATGTAACAAACTTGTATTTCTTTACATATTTCAAATAAAAATATTTTCTTATATCCTTTTAAATTTATGTCTTCATACATTTTTATCTTTCACCAGTCTATATGGAAATTGCATTTAAATTTCCAATTTTTTTCTTCCACTCTAAACAAATTTGTAGTTTGTTATATACTTTCAAGAAATAAATGGTGCTCGACATGAAAAACATCATTCACTTATGCCCCATCTTCCCTGATATACATGTTGCACACAACATTTCTGTGATATACATTTTTCATTGAACACTTCCGTCATTTACAATTCGACCCCATTTTCCAGAATTTTTTTTCTAACCTCGTTGGCAGGGACTACGCTGCCACATAGCCTTGTTTGCATATAAAACTATTGATAGATTTGTGTTGAATTCTTTGTGCCTGAGATGTTAGTATGAATATGTACGAAAATGCATGGTATAATAATTCTTTGAAGTTTATTATTTGTATCTACAACAATTGACAGAGTGTCTCGAATTCAATATGGCTGAGATATTGGTAAATTTATGAATGGAATTCATTCCCTTAGAAATAAAACATTTGTTTATATACATTATATATATCTTGATTGAAGGTGTTAATCGACCTAAGAAGTAACTTTAGGGAGTTTGAGTTGTTGGTTAAAAAGATATGTTTCCTTTTTCCTCTTGTGAAATTAGATTTGTAATACATATCTAGAAGTAAATTATGCTTAACCTCATATGAACGTGTCAGTTATTTTCCGTTTAGGTTATACCAGTTCAAGAATAAAGCATGAGTTAGAAAAAAATTGTGGATCTTGGTTATAGAGTTCTTCAATCTACATCCCTGCAACTAAATTAAAGTCCCAAAGATGGTACCTTTGCAACAATAAATATTTCGATGGTCCATTGGTTGTTGCGACCCACCAGAGGCATTGGCGTTCGATATAGATAGATGTCTACCCTAATATCCTTGCGCCACTAAAAAAATATCTGTCTTAGAAACTAGATATCTAGATAGAAGTCTACCCATAAACCCTTTCATTCAAACTTAAACACAAGCGTAGGTTCTATGAAACCCACAAGCTCTTGTTAATCTCTTGTTCCTTTTTAAAATTTGAAACATGGGAAGTAGCTCCTTTTCCTTCAGCCAACTCCTCAAGTGATCTTGAGCTATGACCAGGAACTAGGACAAAATTCCCTTAACTCCAACCTTCAAATCCTTCTGGCTCTGTTATTTTCAACACTCCATCATTACTAAATTCTCGAAGCATTGAATTTCAAATCCGATGAGACGATTCACGTTCACTTTCTATATCGATGACCTACACTTACTCCAGCTTCAATACTTTGGAACTTTCCATTCATCCTACTCACGAAACCACTAGAGTTCCAAAACATAGAAGAACAAGATCCTCCACTATGTATCCATTGGGATCAAGGGATGGGATCGACTACGACTCTCAGCTCCTTCAGGAGTTCTCAACTCAGCTTAATTCTTTTCTTCTGGAGTGTTGGACTAGAGAAGTAATAATATGATTTCAAGTGTCCCTTTCAATTGGATGACCGATATTTACTTTGACTCCTGGCTCCTTTAGGCTTTCTCAACTCACACTCACCCTAATTCCTCCAGAGGACTATACCTCAGGACCTCTGTATCAATCATTACTCGTCCTCCCCTGCTAATGGTTAAGATCAGATCGAGCCTTTAGGAGCTATACACCCTTCTTCATCTGCTTCTCCTTCCTTCTGGAGTTTCAGTCTTTTGGACTCCAAGATCCACTGACACGCGTCCTCCTGCGTCGACGACCACGATGTGCGTCGGACATCGAGACTCTAGCACGCCCACGCTCTTATACACTCCAATACTCTCGAATGTGTGAAGTTTGAAGGACATACACTGTTATCTTCCACACAAATCCTCCAGATTAGATGGTTGTAGTCTCTTCCTCCAGATATGATGGATAGGATCTATTTTTGTCCCTCATGTACCTTTTGTTGATCTAATGATTATTGTAGCTCATGCCTAGATCTGACGGCTCATATCTAATTTCCTCATGTTCTCTCCTTCGCTTTCCTAGACATAGATCTAACAGTTCATATTTCTCCTGGTGGTCAATCCAACGATGCCTATAGCTTTTTTGTTGCACTATGCATTTTCCTTCAAAATGAAGGATTTATTTAAGAATTTATCAAAGGTTGGGGACTTTGATAATCTCCTGTAGGCCTAATAACTTGGGTTCCTGACTTGTGCTTTTGGGAAATGATATCCCTCTTGAGATTCAATGATTTAAAACTCAAAGGGGATCGACCCTTTGAACTTTCCTCTACAAGTCCAAAATAATTGGCTTATGTCTACATTACTAAAAGCATTATTTCTCCTGAGCTTTATCATGCTCCAACCTAAAGACGTTTAGGCCTCCTTCTTGGATATAAAACTTTTGATTCCCTCCTAGCACTCCATGCTCATCCTCCTAAGATTATGAACTTGTATTACATTCACCCCTATGCATGGTCCTTGCAGCTTTGTTTTCACCAATTGAACCTGTAAAGGTCCTTGGCCTCTACACACCTTGAAGAGTTTTTGTGCACACTTTCACTGCTCGAAGCACACCTTGTTGAGCCCTCCTTTAGAGTGTTCAAAACATTTGTTTCACTTGAGCTTCAATTTCTCAAACCTCGAAGGTATCAATCCATTTTCTCCTCAAAGTAATTCTTGTGCACTCCTTGCACTTTCTCAAAGCACTCCCTACTGATCTTACAGAGTATTCAGTAACTCTAGTTGTGCTTTCTCTACACAGGATTTCCTCTTTAGTTTTCAGTAACTCTGAGGCTCCTTTTGAGTTTGTAATTGTTCTAGTGTGCCCTCCTGGCATGTTATTTCTAAACTCAAAATAGAATTCAATACATGAACTCCTTTCGTTGGCTACATAGGTATCTATACTATGTCATGCACCCCTTTCACAAGCCTAAAAAACACAAAATTCTTAGCAAACTCACAATTATATGGAATTATATCTTCCTATTGCAAATGAAACCTATTCATACATCTAAAACATATAAACACACATAATAATCATTGAAATACATTAAGAAAACACCCATATAACACGTAGAGAATCAGATGTAGGAAAAACTTCCTATTTGTATTAATATATGAATGTTTGATTACAATATGTGCAGGATGGATTGCAGTAGAGTCTCAACTCTCTTCTCTCCTTGGCTTACAATGATTTATAATCAAACTTCAACATCCCATCAACAACCTTTTTCTGGGCATAAATTTCATTGATATATACAAGAGGGAGCTCAATGAGTTTTCCCTTCAAACTACACCAGTGGTGTCCAATCACCATTATAGCTACTATCTATTGAGGCTAATTACATTGAATGGTCATGTACATTCTCATATGTGAGGCAATGATAAATATTTTTCCAACTTAAGCCTTAATAAAGGAAATTACACTCATCATGCACAAATTCCAACTTCACTTTACTCGATCCTTACAACATTTAATTACAATTAAATACATTCAATTTTTAAAATTCAAGGGAAAAATGAGAGGGTTGGTGACTCTCCCTTTCTTGAATGTGTGTTGATGTGATGGATTGTTGGCGCATTGAGGAAATAAAAATATTTCCCTGCATCATACTAGACTGTTGTGAAAAATCATGATCTCCTGCTCATGATCTCCTCTGCTCTGCTGAAATCCTCCTAGATCCCAAAATTCTCTTTGGATTTGTTCACTTCATCCTCTTCTATGTTGTTGTTGTTGTTGATGTCCTACTTCTACTACAAGTTCTCCTATGTTCATCTCCCTCTTATTGTTGATTTTTTGTTGCATTGACTCCAACATCGGCTTTCTTATATCCTTTATCACCTCATCCAACTGGTTCATGCGTTGGCTCCCCCTTGGTAGTCTTCTCTGCTACACCTCCTTCTCTTCACACACCTCAATGGGAAGATAAATATGATCTCCCATGCTATATTCATATCCTGTGGCATGGTTTTTCCACTTCTCTATAGACTCCAACACTACAACATCATTACTGAGCTTCTACTCAGCTACCTCCTCTGATAGATTAAATTTTGTCATCTCTTCTATTTCTTCTTGTGTTGGCACAAGTAGAACTTCATACAATTCCTTCTCGTGCTGGAGATCTTATTCAATGTTCATGACTTCATTTCTCTGGCATCCTACATATGTTTTTGGATGGAATATCCAATCCTTGAAAAATTTCAATTCTTGTTCCCATGGAGTGAGAATCTCACTAGTATTATCCTCTTCCTTCATCTCCTATTGGGAAGATGTGAATTTCTACACTATCTCCTCCTCCATGACAATATGCATTGATTGTCCTTCCTCCTCTGCACTCTCAACATGTGCTCTAGCCTCAATTGGGATACTTGGCAATAATATCTTGATTCCCCCAATCATCAGAATGGATTTCTGATTATCCTCCTCTGTTAACACCAATGGATTATGTAAACCCCTTGCTGAGTTCTTAATCCTCTCATACAATCTCATTTTATCCCCATTTCCCACCTGAAAATCTAGGATTTCACCTCGGCCCTCCTAGAATTCCATGAGATCTTTGTTTATCTCTCTTCATTTCCCTCCTAGAAATCTATCATATCCTCATATGATCTATTCTCCTCATAATTAAGGTTATTTCAAAACTTTGGTTCGCAAACCATCTCCTTTGTGTCCCTGAGGTTCTCAACCTAGCTCAACCACCTCTTCAACTCCTAGTGTTTCCTCCTGGAAACCAATTGTTGGACTGGCCACTTAGATTTCAACTTCATGGGCCACTCATACCTCCAATGTACTTGTGTTTATTGTAGCATCTCCATCATCATCTTATCAATCTCTTCTCTCACCTCCTCGATCTCTTTATCCATCTGTGCTTTGTGCAACTATTGTTGGTATTCTCCTCGACCTCACCTATGGCCTTCAGTATTCATCTTCACCTTCTACCTCAAAGAACGCGACGCATTCTTCTGGCTCATCCCACCTGACTCTTTCTTGTCTACTCTACAACTGAGATCACCTCCAACTTTTCTCCTGCAACCCACCTGGAATAAGTACTCTGCCTTCTCCCTTACCTGTTTTCTGTGACTACAAACATGCTTCGATACCATTTGATGGTATCAAACTATCTCATTCATCTTCCTCCTAAAGAACCCAAATTATGCACTCTGATACCACTTGATGATATCATACTAAAACCCTCTTTCACACATAGCACAATTCTTGGCTATGATACCACTTGATGTAGACCCCCTCTTCCTCTTGGGGTTTCTTGACCTTCCAGTCTAGGATCATTCAATAAAATGAGTTTGATTGACTCTTAGGGCCCTTGTTGGACCCCCAAACAAGTTTACACAGGCCCCTTTCTTCCTAAGGTGCGGGTCCTATGAAACCCGTGGGCTCCTACTAAGCCCTTGTTCCTTTTTTAAATTTGAAACATAGGCACTAGCTCTTTTTCCTCTGGCCAACTCTTGAAGTGACCATGGGATGTGACCAACTTCGAGGACAAAAGGTTATTAACTCCAACCTTTATATATTTCAGGCTTCGAGAGTTTCAACAGTCCATCATTACAAAATTCGTGAAGCACTTAATTTCAAATCTGATCAAACAGTTCACGTTTCCTTTCCTGATCGACGACCTACACTTGTTGCAGCTGCAAGAATTCAAAACTTTCCACTACTCCTACTCACAAAACCTTCGGAGTTCCAAACCTCTGAAGAACGGGATCCTCCACCATGTTTCCATTGGGATCAAGGGTTGGGATCAATTCCGCCTCCTGGCTCCTTCAGGAGTTATCAACTCATCTTAATGCTTTTCTTTCAAAGTGCTAGAATAGAAAAGTGCTAATGTGATTCCATGTGTCTCTTTCAATTGGATAGATGAGATTCACTTCGGCTCCTGGATCCTTCGAGAGTTCTCGACTCACACTCACCTCAATTCCTCTAGAGCGTTATACCTCCAGACCTTTGGATTAGGCACCATGTGTCCCCTTCTGCTAATGGTTGAGATCAGCTCTGACCTTCGAGCCTTCTAAACCTTTGAACCCTTCTTCACCTATTTCTCCTTCCTTCAGGAATGTCAATATTCTGGACTCCAATATCTAGTGACACACGTCCTCTTGCGCCGAGGGCCACAATGTGCTTTGGGCTATGGGACTTCGACAAGTCCATACTCTTATAAACTCCAATACTATGTGTGAAGTCCAAAGGACTTTCACCGTTATCTCCCATGCATCTCCTCTAAATATGATGGTTGTTGGTCTCTACTCCCAGATCTAATGACTAGGATCTATTTTTATCCCTCCTGTACCTTATGTTGATTTGACGGCTCCTATACATCATGCCTAGATTCGACCACTCATATCTAGTTTCCTCCTGCACTCTCCTTCTCTTTCCTGGACGTATATATAATGGTCCATATTTCTCTAGGTAGTCGATCTAACAACGCTTGTAGCTTGTCCTACTGCAGTATAGGTTTCCTTCGAAATGAAGGATTTATTTAAGAATTTCTCAAAGTTTGGGGCCTTTTATTGTCTCCTGTGGGCCCAATAACCTGGGTCCCTGACTTGCGCTTCCGGGAAATGATATCCCTCTGCATATTGAATTCTTTAAAATGCAAAGGGGTTCGACCCTTTGAAATTTCCTCTACAATTCCAAATTACTTGGCTTCTGTCTATGCTATGAAAATATTTATTTCTCTTGAGATTTATCTCACTCGAACCTTAAGAGGTCCATGTCTCCTGCCTATCGAGAAAACTTATGATTCCCTCTTGACACTCCACACTCATCCTCCTAAGCTTATGAACTTGGAATAAGTTTACCCATGCACACGCTCCTTGCGCATTTGTTTCTCACCAATTGAACCTGTAAAGGTCCTTGGCCTCTACACATCTTGTAGAGTTTCTATCCACACTTGTACTACTTGAAGCACACCTTGTTGAGCCTTCCTTTAGAGTGTTCAAAAAATATGTTTCACTTGGCCTTCAACTGCTCAAACCTCGAAGGTCTCAGTCCTTTTCTCCTCAAATGCATTCTCATGCACTCCTTGCACCTGCTCAAAGCACTCCATGTTGATCTTACAAAGTATTCAATGACTCTGGTTGTGCTTTTTCTGCACAAGCCTTCCTCTAGAGTGTTCATTAACTCTGAGGGTCCTTTCTAGTTTGTAATTGTTTTGGTTTGCCCTCCTGGCATATTATTTATGAACTCAAAATATAATTCAAAACACACACTCCTTGCATTGGCTACATAGGTATCTATACCATGTCGTGCACTCCTTTCACAAGCCTAAAGAACCCAAAATTCTCAGCAAACTCATAAAGATATAGAAGTATATCTTCCTACTACAAATGAAGCCTATTCATACATCTACAATATATAAACACACATAATAACCATTAAAATACATTCAAAAAACACCCATATAACACGTAGAGAATCAGATGTAGGAAACACTTCTTTTTTGTATTAATATTTGAATGCTTGATTACAATATGTGCAGGTTGGACTGCAACAGAGTCTCAACTCTCTTCTCTCCTTGGATTACAATTATTTACAATCAAACTTCAGTATCCCATCAACAACCTTTTTATGGGCATAAATTACATTGATATATACAAGAGGGATCTCAACACGCTTTCCCTCCAAACTACACCAGTGGTGTCTAATCACCATTACAACACCTATATACTAAGGATAATTACATTGAATGATCATGTACATTCTCATATATGATGCACTGCTAGAGATCTGTCCAACTTGAGAATCAATAAAGGAAATTACACTCATCCTGCACAAAGTCCAACTTGGGTTTACTCTAGCCTTACAACATTTAATTACAATTAAATACATTGAATTTTTAAAATTCAAGAGAAAAATGATAAGGTTGGTGCCTCTCCCTTTATATAATAGGAGATGATGTGCTGGATTGATGGTGCATTTTTGAGGTGGAAATATGCTCCTGCATCACAACTACTTATTAGTAACTATACAAATTTTAGTTTACGAAAATTGTAACTATTTGCAGTGATTGTAATGTATTCTAAAATTCAGGATTCAACCATAATTGACAATGGACAATTAACTACTAGAAAAATTGCAAGTGCGCGCTACCTAGGTAAAGTTTCGATGCATACAAAATTTACAGTGATAGAGTAATAATTCCTAAAACCATGGGTTGCAATTTAATTAGTAGCAAACAAGGAATTTAAAATTTTATCGGTCGTAAATTAATTTGAAAACACTCTTATGAATCTAATGAATTATGATTTTCTAAATAAAAAGGGAACCAAACAATTTAAATTCTAAATTTATGGGTTGTAAAATGAAATGGCAGTGAAACAATGAAATTCAATTCTAGATCACACCATGACTCTTCAGTGAAATTGTCAATTTTAATCCATAATTTCAATTATTATACATTGATTTTAAACATTTCTAATCTACAAAATCTACTCTTACTACAATAACAACTTTAGAAATAAAATACCAGAACCAATGAAGATGGTGATTGCAGGATGTCCTTGAATGAGGGAGTGCACTCCTTCTTTACACCTACTTTCTAGCCAAAAAGACTTCACTAATACCTACTAGCCAATGATATGGGTACTCTTCTTCCCCCTTATCCCCTCCTAGCCAAGAAAACAACAAGCAATAGCTCCAATAATTTTCTCGCAAGGAAGAACTTCAACTTTTTCCACAATCTTGGTAGCCCAACTCTCACAAGTGAAACATAGTCCACAAAATTTTGGCAACATAACATTACCAAGAAACGTGAGATCCATTTCCCTTCTACTATATTCGTTTTATAGAAAAATCTCCAATGACACATGTTCTCATGCACAATTAATTATATTTTTAATTAATTTAAATAATATTATTCACCTGGACACACTTGTCACCCTCTCCCCAAGTTCCACAAGTAATTACTATTTTTATTTTATTTAAAAAGACAATTTCCCTCACATTCTCCAATGTCTTCCTATTTTCTCTCTTAGTTGTCCCTTTGTTCCCCAAATTCGTATTTAATGAGTGTCTCCTAACTATATTTTAGTTAGAGTTGGATTAAGAGTCTTCTTCTTGTTATACTAGTGGTAGGTTGACTCAAGATTCTATTCTATGTACACCTATTCTCTCAAGTTATTATTTATTTCTATTTAAAAATCTCTTTTATTAATTTTCATGTACACATGTAGAATTTATCCAACCTTTAAATTTTATTCCCCTTTTCCCTAGAGTTTGATTATATTCTCAAATCTTTTAACTTATGTCATAATTCGTTTTGTGCTTTAATTAAATTTAGATTTAGGATTAGTCTTGGACTTAGGCTTAGACTTTTGTTTGTCTTTATAAAAAATAATTTATTGTTTAATTAATTTGTTTATTCCAACAAGGTCTGATCATTTCAATGTTTTCTAGGCCACCCAGATTTATTGACTTGATTTTTAATTATACAACGTGCCCTTCAATTCGCACCTCTTTGCTTCAAGGGCGTCACTCGCCTTAGATTGGTTTTGGAAGTTTGTTCGACCCTTGACGTCAACACTCCATTCAGTCGAACTTGTGAGATACTAAGTGATTCTAAGGAATAAGGAATCTGCCTTATTGCATAGCCCCTTGAAATCGTCGTGAGAAACTGTCTTAGTCCGCCCTCATGGCATCGTGGACATATTGAACTAGGTAATAGTTAACCTACCATTCAGACCAGGGTGGGAGTGCTAGTAGGATGTGACAGGGAAACTACCACACCTCTCCCTCTAATTTTTGGCTTTTGTGAATGACCCCTTTACTCCTTATGTGATTTGTAGTAGTAATCATCGTTAATCCTGCATGCATCGAAAAAAACAATGTCAATAATCCATTTAGAAAAATCATATTGTAATCAATCATATGCCATATGTGTGTAAAATTAAATATTCAAACAAATACAATCCACTCCCTAACTCATTTTGGAGTCCAAGGAATTCCATTGACACCATCAACATCCATAACCTATCATGTGTCCTGCACACTCAGGAAAACTCGTCAATATAATCTATCAGTACATATATGAAAAAATAACAATAATTCACAACACATCATCATCATCATATATAGTCATGTTGGCATCTCAATATGTTGTTGAATTTTTATATCAATAAATTAATCTACATAGCTGCCTAACTGGAGTCATTTGTTTTTATTACTCTTCATGATGTAATTTTTGAAACGACAGTCGTGAGTTGTCACTTTTTTCTTTCATGTTTCGTTCATCACTGGAAGCATGAATACAAAGCATGAAAATTTGTGACTGTGTTACCTTTCTATTCTAAAATGTCATCAAAGGCAAGTTGTTCTTACAGTTTATTAATGAAATTGGTTCCTTGCCATGAAGAGTTACTCTCTTTGTTTTGATCCTTTCAACATCAAACATGCTTAGAGATTGATGGTTACATGAATCAAAGTACCCCCATGATTTTATTTTTGGTATGGTTTTGTTTGGTTCTTGGATTTACATTTCTTTTGCTAAGACTTGGATTTTTCGAATCACCCAAACCTTGTAATAGAATCCATGATGCACACACTCATTTCTCATTTTAATGTTTTGGTCCTAGAATCATACTAGATGCAAAGGTGGCATTATGATTTGCAGGATGACATCATTCTCGAGATTTCCCTTGGGATTTTCAAACCCTCTTCGCATGCGTTTCAATAAACACCCATCTAATCGTTATGAGTTTATGTTCATACACCATTCACTGTTGGAATGTCATGGGCTCGGGTTATGGCTCTGGACTGTCTTTGCAAACCCTCTATGTGTGTTATATCTGATTCGTTACCCTTTCATCCATCATGGCTCCTGTTGTGAGATTTGAACCAAACAAAATTCAAAATCTACTCTTATATGACGATGCCAGAGAAGATTTGGAGAGAGGTGGCTGGCTCGTTTTCATTAGGATGTTTTAGGGTTTCAATTTACAGGTTGCCCAAGAATTCACTTTCTCCTTTGATGGNAATGTCAATTGGGAATACGACCAAGTAACATTCTAGTACTAGGACTTGTGGAAGCACAAGACTTCTCACTATTTTTATGAGGTTTTAATGGCTTTGTGTCTGTTTTCAAATTTTTTTTGTTAGGAGAAGATGCTCCTCGCATATCTGACTAGGCAACCAGTGTTTTGGACAGGAAGGGGACACTCAAACATTTGGATAATTACACTGTCATAAGAATTTTTGGCTCCACGAAAAAACCTGCTCTCCTTCCATGTCACATTATGGACATAATGTTTTTGCAGAAATCCCACGGAACTACAAATACTAGTTGCATCTGTTGCAAAATAAGAAAAAAAAATAGTTCATTCCTCTTCCTTGGAAAGTAGTGGAGTTCGTGTTGAAAAACATCAACAAAATTGACGAATTTGCAGCACATTCTAGCATCTCCAACCTGATATATGTTGAAATGATAAGAGGGTTCGACCCCTATAATAAGTTTCGAGAATATTTACAAACACTTGGCCTCGACTATTGTGTTTTCAAAAAACACCTACCCGAAAAAATAGATAGTGGCATCAACGCTCTTGCCTCTGATGTCAATGATGCAAAAATAGTGTAAAACTGCACTAAATTGTACACACAACAGGGGAAAGGCCCAAATGACAAGAGAGTTCAATCAAAAAATAACACTCCAAAAAGTATGACATACCAAAGCATCGCTCCAATGGCCCACCACAACAACAAAGAAACTCGGAGTTCTTCAAATGAAGGAGGAGATAACAACCCTCCTCACTCTAAAATTGATAGTTATCACAAGCTTCCAGTAGAGAAGAAGAGAAAAAAAAATGTGGGGTAAGCAGAAGAGCCAGAAATTTAGAGTGAGAAAATGGAACTTGACACTGATCTAGATAGCATGCTCCACTACCTTGATCAGCCCACCAACGCCCTCCGACATAGCCGTTCAATGGACATATCCATTATTGAAAATTTTGACGAAGATGAATCCTTTGTGTTCTAGAGCATTGTTTTTGATAGCGAGTCCAAAAAATTGATAATTGAGAAAAACGATGTTAAAAATAAGAAAGGAAAATCTCGTTCAAATATTGACCTAGCCAACATGCGGTTGTCCCAAATCTGTCAACTTCCTAGTGCAAGTGAAGAAGCACTTCATGATTCCATTGGAGGCATCGAGACCGAGAATGCCAGACTGAAGGACCGGGTTAAGGAATTGGAAGAGGCTTTGATTCCTATGCCATTGCTTTTCAATCCTTTGGCAATAACCATGCCTCATACCCCTGCAACCAACATAAAAGCATCCTCCACCCTCCTCGCATCCTATAGAGGACATGTGGAGAATAATATCAAGAAAAAAATGGAACTCATTACCGAGGCATGGAAAACATCACAAACCATCACTTCCCTTAAAACCAGGGCACATAGTTTGCTCGAACATTTGTAGGGGGAGTTAAAAGATGAATAAAATTTCTTTTTAAAAACAGTCCTTCCTTTTGGTACCATTGTCAACAATATGACATTAAAAAAAAAAAAAAAACAGGATCTTCCATCCAAAAACCAGATTGGTCAATTGAATCCATGTTGGAAAGAAAAAGTGAAGAACCTACATCTCATTGTTTAGTCATTTGAACAATCCATATTGAAGAAGGATAAATTATTCACAAGGTTGTCAAGAATAAACTTAGCCGGAAAAACCAACGACTTCCAAGACCCTGACTTAATCAGAAACTCCTTGCCCATAAGTAGGAAAGAGTTCGATAAACAGGTTTCTATGATTAAGGCCTTCTCTCTAGAAACATTTTACAGCATCCTTCACTTTGACCAAGCTCACGTCGATGACTGACTAGTCAAATATTCATTACAAAATGAGGAAATTCATCAGGCTCTTTGTAATCTTTCTATCGACTTCCGAGAATCAGAAAATGATCTTTTCAACATAAAAATCTGGAATGAGATCAATGTCACCCCAATGAGAAGCTACATTGAAGAATGGATCGAAAGGCAACTGAAGCAGGCCGTCGACGAAAGGCAACAAGCAGTTGTCAGGATTCCAGCAGCCGTCGACGACATCATTGAAACCACAATCGTCGATGACATCAATGAAACAACAACTACAAGAAAATAGCCAAAGGAATCATATGTACCCTCATTTTAAGTCTATTGATCGCATCCTTCTTTGTTTATCAACCTAGTTATTCCACTTTTTTAAACGATAATGTATAGGCAAACACTTATACCTTTCAATTTTTTTTTTTTTTCAAGTATTGCAGTCTATCTTCTTTCTACAGTCTTGTTTCTTGTACATATTTCTCTAATGGTCTACAGGAGCCCCAATCCTAGTCTACATGACAAATGCATTGAAATTCTTATTTATATGTTACAGACTTTATTTCTTTTGTATATTTCAAAATTTCCAGTAGTATGTAACAAACTTTTATTTTTTGACATACTTCAAATAAATTTGTTTTCTTATATCCTTTTAAATTTATGTCTTCATACATTTTTATATTTCACCAGTCTGTATGGAAAATGCATTTAAATTTTTATATGTAACAGACTTTTATTTTTTTATATATTTCAAAATAAATGGTGCTCTACATGCCAAGCGTCATTTACTTATGCCCAATGTTCACAATTGCATTTAAATTTTTATGTAACCGACTGTTATTTTTTTATATATTTCAAAATAAATGGTGCTCTACATGCCAAATGTCATTTACTTATTCCCCATGTTCTGTGATATACATGGTGTACACAAAATTTCCATGATATACATTTCAAAATTTCCAATAGTATGTAACAAACTTGTATTTCTTTACATATTTCAAATAAAAATATTTTCTTATATCCTTTTAAATTTATGTCTTCATACATTTTTATCTTTCACCAGTCTATATGGAAATTGCATTTAAATTTCCAATTTTTTTCTTCCACTCTAAACAAATTTGTAGTTTGTTATATACTTTCAAGAAATAAATGGTGCTCGACATGAAAAACATCATTCACTTATGCCCCATCTTCCCTGATATACATGTTGCACACAACATTTCTGTGATATACATTTTTCATTGAACACTTCCGTCATTTACAATTCGACCCCATTTTCCAGAATTTTTTTTCTAACCTCGTTGGCAGGGACTACGCTGCCACATAGCCTTGTTTGCATATAAAACTATTGATAGATTTGTGTTGAATTCTTTGTGCCTGAGATGTTAGTATGAATATGTACGAAAATGCATGGTATAATAATTCTTTGAAGTTTATTATTTGTATCTACAACAATTGACAGAGTGTCTCGAATTCAATATGGCTGAGATATTGGTAAATTTATGAATGGAATTCATTCCCTTAGAAATAAAACATTTGTTTATATACATTATATATATCTTGATTGAAGGTGTTAATCGACCTAAGAAGTAACTTTAGGGAGTTTGAGTTGTTGGTTAAAAAGATATGTTTCCTTTTTCCTCTTGTGAAATTAGATTTGTAATACATATCTAGAAGTAAATTATGCTTAACCTCATATGAACGTGTCAGTTATTTTCCGTTTAGGTTATACCAGTTCAAGAATAAAGCATGAGTTAGAAAAAAATTGTGGATCTTGGTTATAGAGTTCTTCAATCTACATCCCTGCAACTAAATTAAAGTCCCAAAGATGGTACCTTTGCAACAATAAATATTTCGATGGTCCATTGGTTGTTGCGACCCACCAGAGGCATTGGCGTTCGATATAGATAGATGTCTACCCTAATATCCTTGCGCCACTAAAAAAATATCTGTCTTAGAAACTAGATATCTAGATAGAAGTCTACCCATAAACCCTTTCATTCAAACTTAAACACAAGCGTAGGTTCTATGAAACCCACAAGCTCTTGTTAATCTCTTGTTCCTTTTTAAAATTTGAAACATGGGAAGTAGCTCCTTTTCCTTCAGCCAACTCCTCAAGTGATCTTGAGCTATGACCAGGAACTAGGACAAAATTCCCTTAACTCCAACCTTCAAATCCTTCTGGCTCTGTTATTTTCAACACTCCATCATTACTAAATTCTCGAAGCATTGAATTTCAAATCCGATGAGACGATTCACGTTCACTTTCTATATCGATGACCTACACTTACTCCAGCTTCAATACTTTGGAACTTTCCATTCATCCTACTCACGAAACCACTAGAGTTCCAAAACATAGAAGAACAAGATCCTCCACTATGTATCCATTGGGATCAAGGGATGGGATCGACTACGACTCTCAGCTCCTTCAGGAGTTCTCAACTCAGCTTAATTCTTTTCTTCTGGAGTGTTGGACTAGAGAAGTAATAATATGATTTCAAGTGTCCCTTTCAATTGGATGACCGATATTTACTTTGACTCCTGGCTCCTTTAGGCTTTCTCAACTCACACTCACCCTAATTCCTCCAGAGGACTATACCTCAGGACCTCTGTATCAATCATTACTCGTCCTCCCCTGCTAATGGTTAAGATCAGATCGAGCCTTTAGGAGCTATACACCCTTCTTCATCTGCTTCTCCTTCCTTCTGGAGTTTCAGTCTTTTGGACTCCAAGATCCACTGACACGCGTCCTCCTGCGTCGACGACCACGATGTGCGTCGGACATCGAGACTCTAGCACGCCCACGCTCTTATACACTCCAATACTCTCGAATGTGTGAAGTTTGAAGGACATACACTGTTATCTTCCACACAAATCCTCCAGATTAGATGGTTGTAGTCTCTTCCTCCAGATATGATGGATAGGATCTATTTTTGTCCCTCATGTACCTTTTGTTGATCTAATGATTATTGTAGCTCATGCCTAGATCTGACGGCTCATATCTAATTTCCTCATGTTCTCTCCTTCGCTTTCCTAGACATAGATCTAACAGTTCATATTTCTCCTGGTGGTCAATCCAACGATGCCTATAGCTTTTTTGTTGCACTATGCATTTTCCTTCAAAATGAAGGATTTATTTAAGAATTTATCAAAGGTTGGGGACTTTGATAATCTCCTGTAGGCCTAATAACTTGGGTTCCTGACTTGTGCTTTTGGGAAATGATATCCCTCTTGAGATTCAATGATTTAAAACTCAAAGGGGATCGACCCTTTGAACTTTCCTCTACAAGTCCAAAATAATTGGCTTATGTCTACATTACTAAAAGCATTATTTCTCCTGAGCTTTATCATGCTCCAACCTAAAGACGTTTAGGCCTCCTTCTTGGATATAAAACTTTTGATTCCCTCCTAGCACTCCATGCTCATCCTCCTAAGATTATGAACTTGTATTACATTCACCCCTATGCATGGTCCTTGCAGCTTTGTTTTCACCAATTGAACCTGTAAAGGTCCTTGGCCTCTACACACCTTGAAGAGTTTTTGTGCACACTTTCACTGCTCGAAGCACACCTTGTTGAGCCCTCCTTTAGAGTGTTCAAAACATTTGTTTCACTTGAGCTTCAATTTCTCAAACCTCGAAGGTATCAATCCATTTTCTCCTCAAAGTAATTCTTGTGCACTCCTTGCACTTTCTCAAAGCACTCCCTACTGATCTTACAGAGTATTCAGTAACTCTAGTTGTGCTTTCTCTACACAGGATTTCCTCTTTAGTTTTCAGTAACTCTGAGGCTCCTTTTGAGTTTGTAATTGTTCTAGTGTGCCCTCCTGGCATGTTATTTCTAAACTCAAAATAGAATTCAATACATGAACTCCTTTCGTTGGCTACATAGGTATCTATACTATGTCATGCACCCCTTTCACAAGCCTAAAAAACACAAAATTCTTAGCAAACTCACAATTATATGGAATTATATCTTCCTATTGCAAATGAAACCTATTCATACATCTAAAACATATAAACACACATAATAATCATTGAAATACATTAAGAAAACACCCATATAACACGTAGAGAATCAGATGTAGGAAAAACTTCCTATTTGTATTAATATATGAATGTTTGATTACAATATGTGCAGGATGGATTGCAGTAGAGTCTCAACTCTCTTCTCTCCTTGGCTTACAATGATTTATAATCAAACTTCAACATCCCATCAACAACCTTTTTCTGGGCATAAATTTCATTGATATATACAAGAGGGAGCTCAATGAGTTTTCCCTTCAAACTACACCAGTGGTGTCCAATCACCATTATAGCTACTATCTATTGAGGCTAATTACATTGAATGGTCATGTACATTCTCATATGTGAGGCAATGATAAATATTTTTCCAACTTAAGCCTTAATAAAGGAAATTACACTCATCATGCACAAATTCCAACTTCACTTTACTCGATCCTTACAACATTTAATTACAATTAAATACATTCAATTTTTAAAATTCAAGGGAAAAATGAGAGGGTTGGTGACTCTCCCTTTCTTGAATGTGTGTTGATGTGATGGATTGTTGGCGCATTGAGGAAATAAAAATATTTCCCTGCATCATACTAGACTGTTGTGAAAAATCATGATCTCCTGCTCATGATCTCCTCTGCTCTGCTGAAATCCTCCTAGATCCCAAAATTCTCTTTGGATTTGTTCACTTCATCCTCTTCTATGTTGTTGTTGTTGTTGATGTCCTACTTCTACTACAAGTTCTCCTATGTTCATCTCCCTCTTATTGTTGATTTTTTGTTGCATTGACTCCAACATCGGCTTTCTTATATCCTTTATCACCTCATCCAACTGGTTCATGCGTTGGCTCCCCCTTGGTAGTCTTCTCTGCTACACCTCCTTCTCTTCACACACCTCAATGGGAAGATAAATATGATCTCCCATGCTATATTCATATCCTGTGGCATGGTTTTTCCACTTCTCTATAGACTCCAACACTACAACATCATTACTGAGCTTCTACTCAGCTACCTCCTCTGATAGATTAAATTTTGTCATCTCTTCTATTTCTTCTTGTGTTGGCACAAGTAGAACTTCATACAATTCCTTCTCGTGCTGGAGATCTTATTCAATGTTCATGACTTCATTTCTCTGGCATCCTACATATGTTTTTGGATGGAATATCCAATCCTTGAAAAATTTCAATTCTTGTTCCCATGGAGTGAGAATCTCACTAGTATTATCCTCTTCCTTCATCTCCTATTGGGAAGATGTGAATTTCTACACTATCTCCTCCTCCATGACAATATGCATTGATTGTCCTTCCTCCTCTGCACTCTCAACATGTGCTCTAGCCTCAATTGGGATACTTGGCAATAATATCTTGATTCCCCCAATCATCAGAATGGATTTCTGATTATCCTCCTCTGTTAACACCAATGGATTATGTAAACCCCTTGCTGAGTTCTTAATCCTCTCATACAATCTCATTTTATCCCCATTTCCCACCTGAAAATCTAGGATTTCACCTCGGCCCTCCTAGAATTCCATGAGATCTTTGTTTATCTCTCTTCATTTCCCTCCTAGAAATCTATCATATCCTCATATGATCTATTCTCCTCATAATTAAGGTTATTTCAAAACTTTGGTTCGCAAACCATCTCCTTTGTGTCCCTGAGGTTCTCAACCTAGCTCAACCACCTCTTCAACTCCTAGTGTTTCCTCCTGGAAACCAATTGTTGGACTGGCCACTTAGATTTCAACTTCATGGGCCACTCATACCTCCAATGTACTTGTGTTTATTGTAGCATCTCCATCATCATCTTATCAATCTCTTCTCTCACCTCCTCGATCTCTTTATCCATCTGTGCTTTGTGCAACTATTGTTGGTATTCTCCTCGACCTCACCTATGGCCTTCAGTATTCATCTTCACCTTCTACCTCAAAGAACGCGACGCATTCTTCTGGCTCATCCCACCTGACTCTTTCTTGTCTACTCTACAACTGAGATCACCTCCAACTTTTCTCCTGCAACCCACCTGGAATAAGTACTCTGCCTTCTCCCTTACCTGTTTTCTGTGACTACAAACATGCTTCGATACCATTTGATGGTATCAAACTATCTCATTCATCTTCCTCCTAAAGAACCCAAATTATGCACTCTGATACCACTTGATGATATCATACTAAAACCCTCTTTCACACATAGCACAATTCTTGGCTATGATACCACTTGATGTAGACCCCCTCTTCCTCTTGGGGTTTCTTGACCTTCCAGTCTAGGATCATTCAATAAAATGAGTTTGATTGACTCTTAGGGCCCTTGTTGGACCCCCAAACAAGTTTACACAGGCCCCTTTCTTCCTAAGGTGCGGGTCCTATGAAACCCGTGGGCTCCTACTAAGCCCTTGTTCCTTTTTTAAATTTGAAACATAGGCACTAGCTCTTTTTCCTCTGGCCAACTCTTGAAGTGACCATGGGATGTGACCAACTTCGAGGACAAAAGGTTATTAACTCCAACCTTTATATATTTCAGGCTTCGAGAGTTTCAACAGTCCATCATTACAAAATTCGTGAAGCACTTAATTTCAAATCTGATCAAACAGTTCACGTTTCCTTTCCTGATCGACGACCTACACTTGTTGCAGCTGCAAGAATTCAAAACTTTCCACTACTCCTACTCACAAAACCTTCGGAGTTCCAAACCTCTGAAGAACGGGATCCTCCACCATGTTTCCATTGGGATCAAGGGTTGGGATCAATTCCGCCTCCTGGCTCCTTCAGGAGTTATCAACTCATCTTAATGCTTTTCTTTCAGAGTGCTAGAATAGCAAAGTGCTAATGTGATTCCATGTGTCTCTTTCAATTGGATAGATGAGATTCACTTTGGCTCCTGGATCCTTCGAGAGTTCTCGACTCACACTCACCTCAATTTCTCTAGAGCGTTATACCTCCAGACCTTTGGATTAGGCACCATGTGTCCCCTTCTACTAATGGTTGAGATCAGCTCTGACCTTCGAGCCTTCTAAACCTTTGAACCCTTCTTCACCTATTTCTCCTTCCTTCAGGAATTTCAATATTCTGGACTCCAATATCTAGTGACACACGTCCTCTTGCGCCGAGGGCCACAATGTGCTTTGGGCTATGGGAATTCGACAAGTCCATACTCTTATAAACTCCAATACTATGTGTGAAGTCCAAAGGACTTTCACCGTTATCTCCCATGCATCTCCTCCAAATATGATGGTTGTTGGTCTCTACTCCCAGATCTAATGACTAGGATCTATTTTTATCCCTCCTGTACCTTATGTTGATTTGACGGCTCCTATACATCATGCCTAGATTCGACCACTCATATCTAGTTTCCTCCTGCACTCTCCTTCTCTTTCCTGGACGTATATATAATGGTCCATATTTCTCTAGGTAGTCGATCTAACAACGCTTGTAGCTTGTCCTACTGCAGTATAGGTTTCCTTCGAAATGAAGGATTTATTTAAGAATTTCTCAAAGTTTGGGGCCTTTTATTGTCTCCTGTGGGCCCAATAACCTGGGTCCCTGACTTGCGCTTCCGGGAAATGATATCCCTCTGCATATTGAATTCTTTAAAATGCAAAGGGGTTCGACCCTTTGAAATTTCCTCTACAATTCCAAATTACTTGGCTTCTGTCTATGCTATGAAAATATTTATTTCTCTTGAGATTTATCTCACTCGAACCTTAAGAGGTCCATGTCTCCTGCCTATCGAGAAAACTTATGATTCCCTCTTGACACTCCACACTCATCCTCCTAAGCTTATGAACTTGGAATAAGTTTACCCATGCACACGCTCCTTGCGCATTTGTTTCTCACCAATTGAACCTGTAAAGGTCCTTGGCCTCTACACATCTTGTAGAGTTTCTATCCACACTTGTACTACTTGAAGCACACCTTGTTGAGCCTTCCTTTAGAGTGTTCAAAAAATATGTTTCACTTGGCCTTCAACTGCTCAAACCTCGAAGGTCTCAGTCCTTTTCTCCTCAAATGCATTCTCATGCACTCCTTGCACCTGCTCAAAGCACTCCATGTTGATCTTACAAAGTATTCAATGACTCTGGTTGTGCTTTTTCTGCACAAGCCTTCCTCTAGAGTGTTCATTAACTCTGAGGGTCCTTTCTAGTTTGTAATTGTTTTGGTTTGCCCTCCTGGCATATTATTTATGAACTCAAAATATAATTCAAAACACACACTCCTTGCATTGGCTACATAGGTATCTATACCATGTCGTGCACTCCTTTCACAAGCCTAAAGAACCCAAAATTCTCAGCAAACTCATAAAGATATAGAAGTATATCTTCCTACTACAAATGAAGCCTATTCATACATCTACAATATATAAACACACATAATAACCATTAAAATACATTCAAAAAACACCCATATAACACGTAGAGAATCAGATGTAGGAAACACTTCTTTTTTGTATTAATATTTGAATGCTTGATTACAATATGTGCAGGTTGGACTGCAACAGAGTCTCAACTCTCTTCTCTCCTTGGATTACAATTATTTACAATCAAACTTCAGTATCCCATCAACAACCTTTTTATGGGCATAAATTACATTGATATATACAAGAGGGATCTCAACACGCTTTCCCTCCAAACTACACCAGTGGTGTCTAATCACCATTACAACACCTATATACTAAGGATAATTACATTGAATGATCATGTACATTCTCATATATGATGCACTGCTAGAGATCTGTCCAACTTGAGAATCAATAAAGGAAATTACACTCATCCTGCACAAAGTCCAACTTGGGTTTACTCTAGCCTTACAACATTTAATTACAATTAAATACATTGAATTTTTAAAATTCAAGAGAAAAATGATAAGGTTGGTGCCTCTCCCTTTATATAATAGGAGATGATGTGCTGGATTGATGGTGCATTTTTGAGGTGGAAATATGCTCCTGCATCACAACTACTTATTAGTAACTATACAAATTTTAGTTTACGAAAATTGTAACTATTTGCAGTGATTGTAATGTATTCTAAAATTCAGGATTCAACCATAATTGACAATGGACAATTAACTACTAGAAAAATTGCAAGTGCGCGCTACCTAGGTAAAGTTTCGATGCATACAAAATTTACAGTGATAGAGTAATAATTCCTAAAACCATGGGTTGCAATTTAATTAGTAGCAAACAAGGAATTTAAAATTTTATCGGTCGTAAATTAATTTGAAAACACTCTTATGAATCTAATGAATTATGATTTTCTAAATAAAAAGGGAACCAAACAATTTAAATTCTAAATTTATGGGTTGTAAAATGAAATGGCAGTGAAACAATGAAATTCAATTCTAGATCACACCATGACTCTTCAGTGAAATTGTCAATTTTAATCCATAATTTCAATTATTATACATTGATTTTAAACATTTCTAATCTACAAAATCTACTCTTACTACAATAACAACTTTAGAAATAAAATACCAGAACCAATGAAGATGGTGATTGCAGGATGTCCTTGAATGAGGGAGTGCACTCCTTCTTTACACCTACTTTCTAGCCAAAAAGACTTCACTAATACCTACTAGCCAATGATATGGGTACTCTTCTTCCCCCTTATCCCCTCCTAGCCAAGAAAACAACAAGCAATAGCTCCAATAATTTTCTCGCAAGGAAGAACTTCAACTTTTTCCACAATCTTGGTAGCCCAACTCTCACAAGTGAAACATAGTCCACAAAATTTTGGCAACATAACATTACCAAGAAACGTGAGATCCATTTCCCTTCTACTATATTCGTTTTATAGAAAAATCTCCAATGACACATGTTCTCATGCACAATTAATTATATTTTTAATTAATTTAAATAATATTATTCACCTGGACACACTTGTCACCCTCTCCCCAAGTTCCACAAGTAATTACTATTTTTATTTTATTTAAAAAGACAATTTCCCTCACATTCTCCAATGTCTTCCTATTTTCTCTCTTAGTTGTCCCTTTGTTCCCCAAATTCGTATTTAATGAGTGTCTCCTAACTATATTTTAGTTAGAGTTGGATTAAGAGTCTTCTTCTTGTTATACTAGTGGTAGGTTGACTCAAGATTCTATTCTATGTACACCTATTCTCTCAAGTTATTATTTATTTCTATTTAAAAATCTCTTTTATTAATTTTCATGTACACATGTAGAATTTATCCAACCTTTAAATTTTATTCCCCTTTTCCCTAGAGTTTGATTATATTCTCAAATCTTTTAACTTATGTCATAATTCGTTTTGTGCTTTAATTAAATTTAGATTTAGGATTAGTCTTGGACTTAGGCTTAGACTTTTGTTTGTCTTTATAAAAAATAATTTATTGTTTAATTAATTTGTTTATTCCAACAAGGTCTGATCATTTCAATGTTTTCTAGGCCACCCAGATTTATTGACTTGATTTTTAATTATACAACGTGCCCTTCAATTCGCACCTCTTTGCTTCAAGGGCGTCACTCGCCTTAGATTGGTTTTGGAAGTTTGTTCGACCCTTGACGTCAACACTCCATTCAGTCGAACTTGTGAGATACTAAGTGATTCTAAGGAATAAGGAATCTGCCTTATTGCATAGCCCCTTGAAATCGTCGTGAGAAACTGTCTTAGTCCGCCCTCATGGCATCGTGGACATATTGAACTAGGTAATAGTTAACCTACCATTCAGACCAGGGTGGGAGTGCTAGTAGGATGTGACAGGGAAACTACCACACCTCTCCCTCTAATTTTTGGCTTTTGTGAATGACCCCTTTACTCCTTATGTGATTTGTAGTAGTAATCATCGTTAATCCTGCATGCATCGAAAAAAACAATGTCAATAATCCATTTAGAAAAATCATATTGTAATCAATCATATGCCATATGTGTGTAAAATTAAATATTCAAACAAATACAATCCACTCCCTAACTCATTTTGGAGTCCAAGGAATTCCATTGACACCATCAACATCCATAACCTATCATGTGTCCTGCACACTCAGGAAAACTCGTCAATATAATCTATCAGTACATATATGAAAAAATAACAATAATTCACAACACATCATCATCATCATATATAGTCATGTTGGCATCTCAATATGTTGTTGAATTTTTATATCAATAAATTAATCTACATAGCTGCCTAACTGGAGTCATTTGTTTTTATTACTCTTCATGATGTAATTTTTGAAACGACAGTCGTGAGTTGTCACTTTTTTCTTTCATGTTTCGTTCATCACTGGAAGCATGAATACAAAGCATGAAAATTTGTGACTGTGTTACCTTTCTATTCTAAAATGTCATCAAAGGCAAGTTGTTCTTACAGTTTATTAATGAAATTGGTTCCTTGCCATGAAGAGTTACTCTCTTTGTTTTGATCCTTTCAACATCAAACATGCTTAGAGATTGATGGTTACATGAATCAAAGTACCCCCATGATTTTATTTTTGGTATGGTTTTGTTTGGTTCTTGGATTTACATTTCTTTTGCTAAGACTTGGATTTTTCGAATCACCCAAACCTTGTAATAGAATCCATGATGCACACACTCATTTCTCATTTTAATGTTTTGGTCCTAGAATCATACTAGATGCAAAGGTGGCATTATGATTTGCAGGATGACATCATTCTCGAGATTTCCCTTGGGATTTTCAAACCCTCTTCGCATGCGTTTCAATAAACACCCATCTAATCGTTATGAGTTTATGTTCATACACCATTCACTGTTGGAATGTCATGGGCTCGGGTTATGGCTCTGGACTGTCTTTGCAAACCCTCTATGTGTGTTATATCTGATTCGTTACCCTTTCATCCATCATGGCTCCTGTTGTGAGATTTGAACCAAACAAAATTCAAAATCTACTCTTATATGACGATGCCAGAGAAGATTTGGAGAGAGGTGGCTGGCTCGTTTTCATTAGGATGTTTTAGGGTTTCAATTTACAGGTTGCCCAAGAATTCACTTTCTCCTTTGATGGNAAAGTTATGACCCCGAGAAGTTGATGTACTCACTTACCCAAACGGGGCCCACATGACTTTTGGCGCTTCATCTCCTAGGGTTAGGTTTTTGGATGTCTAGGACTTTTGGCATTCTCATTTATTATAAAAGGGCCTTCAGAGCCTCATTGTAATCATATTCTTGCGAATGCGAGTAGCCGTCACATCTCTTCTCAGAGATAAGCTGCCACCATTCTAGCGAGTCTTTCATTCTGTATTTTTATAGTCTTTGTACATTTCTTTGATTAATAGAAATCATGTATTACTGTATATCTGTGTTTATGGTTTCATCTCTGATACATTTATGTTATATTTTTGAATATTTGAAATATCTCTGTGCATTTATTTACTATATCTCTGCTCTCATTTCGTGCCGAAAATAATCCGGATCAGAGGATTTCTTCAGTCAAGCTACAAGACTCCCTACAAGTCCTGAAGTTTTACACTTTTGTTAACAGAGTTTGATCTCGTTTTTTTTGCCTGCTAGAGACATGATTTTGCAGGAGTGAATTTGAGCAAACCGCTGTGAATTATAACAAACCCTTTAAAACCCAGAACTGAAATGAGCCGTTTTATCTTCGTCGTGAGTAGTTTCCCAAAAAATGGACCATTGCAGAGATATGCCTCAACCTTTGGAGGTAAATTTATCAGAATTTTTGTTTTGGGTAAGATGAACGTTTATTTTATTTTATTTTGTTACATACCTTGCTACAGTTCCCTTATCACCTACTCAAGCATGTGCCTCAAGCCCCTAACAATGAACCCTTGATTGATCCCAAGGTCATTGAATAGGCCTGTCAGTAGATCACACCTCCAAATGACTGTGTTAAAAATGTAAAGAAACCTACAGGAAATAGATCTAAGAGTAATATTGATATCAATTATAAAAACAAAAGAGATGGCAGGCTAATTTCTAGGAGACTTCGTAACAAGTCAAATTCTCATCCAAGTTCAATCAGTATGATCAAAGTCCATGAAAGATCAGACTCTGAAAACGAGAGGTTCCTCACTACAATACACTTTCAGTCATTCGAGCCACACTTGATGGGCCGTACAATTTTGTTGACAATTTACCTCCCTGTATTAAAAATAATCCAGAGTTTTCTGGTGTCAAATTAATTAATGAATCCACTATCGGTATGGAGGGTTCTCTGGTTCACAACCAAGTTTGTTCCCATGCAACCGTTGCACAGTCAAATTGTGAAGTCTATCTATCATTGATTGATAGATATTATACTGATATCCCTATCCTATAGTTACGGGTTAAGGCTTTAAAGGATCAGATTGATGTTTTAACGAGCGAAAACTAGAGACTCAAATCTGTTATTCAACGCAAAGAAAAGTGTATAAAGACAACAGGCAACGTAGTATTTAAAAATGTGGAGGTTGCAACAACCATTGTGAATTCCAAGGTTACCTGATATGATTTGATTTCATTAGTTGGAGGTATGATTCTTTATTTTAAAATAGGATTATATTGTTAAAATTAGGTTGTTTTATTTGGATTTCATTTACTATAATAAATAGCTACAAAATCACAAGATTCTATAGCCAGTTGTGTTAATTTGAATTGTGTAAAGTAGTGGTTGAAAATGTATCTAAAATCTTTCTATTTTCCTTTTCTTTCAGGATATTCAACAATCCATATCTGAGGCATCCTTGAGACCTTACAGTCATGCATTTTGTATGAACAGAAATGAATTGTTATTAGTTTTGAAGGATTTAGTAGAATCAGGGTGGTTGCATCCCCCTTTATTTTTGAAATAAATATTTGATCTTAGGAACATAAACAATTATCTTTGGCCTTTTTAAACCTATCATTTTGTAAACAAAGGCATATTGTCCTGGGGATCAAATATGGACAATTACAGACAGACTTGAATGGAACAGAATGCATATTACAACTTTAGCTTTTGTGTATGATGTCTTAGTTTAAGTTCTATTTATCTCGATGTGATAGTAGATGGTGATAGATTTTGTGTTCATGATTTATTATGAGTTGAGATAATTCATTTTTATATGATGTCCATATGTCATGTTTCAGATACAATATAGGGTGATCATCGATTCAATTCAAATTGTGAGATTTATCTCTAATTTTCTATTGAATGTTTAAATACAAGTTCTTACAAGAAGATTTATCTCACTGTAGTTACTTGTAAATCATAATATCACAGTGACTGTCTCCATTATACGTTCTGTTATCAAAACTCAGTTTCCAACATATTGTTTCACATTTATTTGGAGCAATCTTAAGATTCGTTGTAGGTTTACTTCTTGGATAAGGTGGTTGGATATTCTCTATTGTACAGATGTTGGATGCATTAATAGGTTAGTATGTTCTTTATTTTATTTTTTTGCTTATTATATAAATTTTTATATATAGTATAATTTTCACTATCTATATCTTTCTGTTTAATTAAGTAGTTTAATATTTGATTTTATGAATGCATACAAACAAGAAAACAAACCAAAAGCAAATAGTATTTTTTCTTTTTTTATTACTGTCATTAAAAGAACCATTTTACATTTGATTTTTATGATTTCAAATTAAAACTCATGATTTATACATATTGTATGTATGATAAATAGAACTACTATATAAATATTATTTAGATAAACTATATATATATTTAGATGTACATATATATATTTCAGTGATTATTATTCAGTAATTTATTGCATTTATTTTAGTTATTTTTCTCTTCCCTTAGGAATTTAGATTGGCCAATGGAGCCATTAAACCCGTCAGAGTGAATTAATCCAAACGGTTTGGGTTAATTAGACAACCACGGACCGGGTCCACTCTTCCAGTAGACGAGCGGTCAATTTCACCTGTCAACAAATGGAGCTAGAAGAAGGGTTAACTGACAAGATGGCCTTGTAGGAGCCTTTATTTTAAATGTATTCAATTTCCCCATGGCTCCCCAAATCACTGTGTTGGAACATGCTTTCCACTTCTCATTACCCAATGTTCCCAATGAGACAATCTCTTGCTTGTCCAAACTCACCTTTGATGGTGGAGGCAATACATCTGCTAAAGACCACATTAACAAATTTTGGTGCAAATGCATCAAACATGACATCTCCTATTTAAGAGTTTTATGCATATTGTTTGCTTTTACTTTTAGAAGTCGGATTAAACATTGGTTTGAATCCTTTCCAGCATGTCACATTTTTTATTGGTATCAATTTGTAGATGAATTTCTAGATGCTTTTGAAATTTATGATTTTGATCAATTACATGAAGAATTCCATACTTGGCTAATCAATGGCAAATCATCTTCGGAAGACTTTTTGACAAGAATCTATGAAATCCTCTGTAAATTTAATCTTGATGACATGCCATTTGTATTAAATCTCCGCTATGATGCTTGCATCCCTTCCATCTAGTCATATTCAATCACAAATGAAGAACAAGTTGCAAATCCTATCACTCAATTGTGAGAAGAATTCAATTCGCAGGATGAGAGGAATCTATCCGAAAACTTTGAACAAACAAGGGAGGTAGAATCTATTGACTAGGTTCTTACCAAACTGGTTTTTCTTCTGAATCATTATATTTTTTGTCTTCGACCATCACAGAAGAAGATTCGATTATTGGTCAAGGTGAATATAATCATTCTTATAACTCTTGCTCTAATCAGTATCTGAATTGGGTTATTGAAGAAGACTTAGGTGATGAAAATGATCTTAAGCATTCTAACATCCCAATGAAACTGATTAGAGATGTAGATCTACAATTGGAAGAAGTAACCTTAAAACCTCATCTACAAACCGTACCTTATCAACATGAAAGATCATATGTTTTCCATGAAAATTTTGAATTATCTATCATACAGAAGGCAAATATAGATAGTCATATTATGTTGAGAAATTTGTCACCAAAACAGAGTAAGAGTTTTAAATAAAGTGAAGATAAATGTCTTGAGAATACCATTGTTAATTATCGTAGTTCAAGAGATTCTTTTCATGTGCTTATTTCTGATTCCTTTTATTCTTTATATCATGATCTCTTCCTAGATCCTGGTGGACTTGGAACCTTACCTAAAACATCCTACTCTTTTCTTCCACAATCATTTCCTTTCGATATGCCAAGATTTGATGAAATTAATTCCAAACATAACATTGATAAAGTCAGATTTGACTCTCTTTCACTTTCATCACTCACATGGGAAAATGACATGTTGCGAGATGACTTTACACAGTTTATTGTTGAAAAAGACAATGCACTCTATCTTATGGAGATCAAGCATTCTACGTTGCATATTCGTTCTTTGATTAGCTTGAATTTTAATGTTTATACTTCACATTTTGAAATGATCAATCTCATCAAAGGATGCATTCAAACCAATGATCTAGTTGACATCATGAATCCTCTTATGATGATTTCCCCATTGATATATTCGTTTAATCAAAGTCATGGTTTGCATCCTCATTTTTCTGACAAGATCTTAGGATGGCTTGAAAATTCGTATATAAAAAATATTCATAATAAAGATAAAGTTGTTCTTGCTTTGTTTTTACCTAAGTATCTTGGAAGTAGGTGTGACATATTTCTTTTAGATCCTCCATGTGAAGAAATTAATCAACACTTAGAGAATTGTCAGGAGGATGGGGCATTTCAGCCTTGGCTGATGGTTATTTCATTTCCTTGTAATATTGACAAGTTTTTCAAACTTAATTACACTCGTCCATGCCATTATGACCCTTATCATGACAAGATTGCACAATGGTTGGAGGATTCATACATCAATAATTTTCGAGGGAATGGTAAGATCATGCTTACTTTGTTTCTAAATAATGATTATAAAGGTAAGTGCGATATATTTATTTCATTTTTTGATATATTATTTTTTTTTTTGACAAAAACGGTTATGTTGCATTAATAGGCATTCTGGCCAGCCAGAATTTGGAATTTACAAATCCGAAGAAGGTTGGTGACCTCTGACAGTGCTGCCAACCTTCTGGTGAATGTCTTGGGAGACCAGTTCCCTTTGCTCCTTGAGCTATTTCGGGAATAAGACAAAAAGTGCGTACATGAGTAAATTCTCACAAACTGTGAGCATAGAAAAAGACAGAAGCAAAGCATTATTCTAATGGGGCTGAATTTTTCCCCTTAATATAGGGGTCCAACTTTTTCTGAGATCATAAAGAAATGTTGGAGGCCGCCTCCTTTTCTCTGCGTGCTTTGTTGGTCTTTCACCCTCGGGTAAGGGGCGGAGACGGAACTGAGTTGTCTTCAGGTTCTGAAGTTCCCCCAGAGCCGCTAGAGGGGACTGTAATCCGACCTTCTTGAGCTGTCGGATCTGGAGCCCAAATATTCCTCGCTGCTACAGATTTTGGGGGGGAGGATTCTAGAAGGCTTTCGTCTGCCGGAGGATCATCCTTGACTGTTGTTTCTTCTGGTTCTGGGGCTTTGTCTTACTTTAGCACATCAAAACTGTTTTTATTTTCTAGAGTTGCCTCTTTTGACTGAGTGGCCGTTGGGGCTTGGTCTAGTGGTTCCTTTTGCTTTGGTTTCCTTCGTCGGTTTGCTATGGGCTGAAAGGCATCTTCTTTGACTGGTCCTGGTTCCTCAGTGGCTTTGGGGCAGTTTCTTGCAAAGTGGCCGTAAGCATGGCACCGGAGGCACTTGAAAGGAATCTTCTCGTAGTCCAGCTCTTGGATATGGCTCCAATCCCCCAGGGAGAGCTTAATGGCTTCCGGAAGACCTTTCTCGAGGTTAACCTCAACACAAATGCGGGCGCAGGTATACTGGTCCCCTTTCAGATCTGCCTTGTCCAGGTAACGCCCAAGCTTATTTCCGATGTCCTCCAGAGATTCTACCCCCCAGAGATGCAAGGGTAGATGAGGCAGCCTAACCCATACTGGAGCTGCAGTAATCTCGGCTTCGGGATTGAAGTCAGGAGTCCAGGGGGCTAAGAACAGCCCTCTCGACCCCATGAAATAGGGCCCAGATCTGAAGACTAGATCACAATCCTCTTTGCTCGGGAACTGAAGACAAAAAAACCCCTGCCTACTGCAAACAGAGATACGTTTCCCTTTATCAGTGATTTCCAATGGTCATTCGTCCATGCCTCCACCTCTTTGGGGCTAGGCCATAACCCCGTAAACTTTCCGATGAGGGATGTTTCTGCTAGAAGGAGGGCAATAGAGCAAGGTTGCTCTGGAGTTAGCTCCAGAGAGGGGATCTCCTCCATCTTCTTAACAAACTTGGACGAGAGAGCAGGCTTGGGTTTGGGGCCTACCAAACGGACTAACGCCTTGAATGCTTCCAACGGATCTTTTCCCTTCTCGGCATTTTGATCTGGGGCCATTGTAGCCGACCTCCTGCAAACAAAATCTCAGTGATGAKCCAAGACCCCTGTATCCACCCGCATGCAAGCCCGTAGGCGTTCGCAGGGACCCTCCGAAGGCGCCGATCCCACGTCTCTGATTGTCGGGAGCCCTGACTGTAGGCCGCGTCCTTTGATCTCCAAACGCATGGAGGAGGGACGCTCTGAGAAACCCTTGAACGGCTGCTGTAAAGAGGGAAGTCCACGCTGAATCACTGAGTCCACGTGCTGAAACACCGATCCGCGTCTCTGTACTGGGAGACCTGGGTCGGCAACTTCAATCGAATCTGAGCGCCCCTGCAAACGAATATCAGAGCGATGGCAGCTAGGGTTTGGGCCCTAGCCGCTTTGGCAGTTCGACTCGTTCCATCCTCAAGTTTTTAGCTCTTATTTTTTGATATATTATTATTCTTGTTAGTAATGTTTGATTTTATTTCCATTGTAGGATTGGACTTACTCCAAAGGCTACATTGGAAACATGACTTCACATAGTATTCTGATTTGTTTAGTAGTTAGGGTAGGTTTAGGAATAGGTTTTCTTTCAGTTTTATTCTTCACTATTTCTCTTTGTAAGTGGGCGCACCATAAGAACCATAACATGATTATTGTCAAAGAAGTCTGCGTAATCCTTTTCTCTCTACTTTTCGTTGAATATTTATTTTCAAAGCTGTAGTATTATTGTGAAAATTTTAAATGGAATGTAAAGAGATAAATAAATCTGAATCATAAATTCAACCCTGACCCAAGGTACCACGAGTAGGATTTCTTTCACATCAAATAGGATTTTTCTATTTTCTTTCAGTCTCCCAAGGGATTTTTCGCATGATGTTTTCAGATACACCTTTGTATGTATTTTGCGGATTTTATTTCTTTGCTTTCCAATATTTCTTTGTTGTTTTGTTTTGTTTTCATTTTTAGTTCACCGGTCCTTTTGAGTCAAACATCCTCATAATATAGTCTAGCTCAGAAAAAGAGAAACAAAATGATTCATCTCGAAAGGCTGTCAAAGGCTTTCAGAACATCTATTGTTGTCCTTCTCTGAAATTGAAGGTTGGTTAAAGGTGTCATTTTGTCTGAAAGTCGATTCCTTGGTTTCAATATGCACTTGAAAGTATTCACGAATATCTATAAAAAGTCTATTTACATTGTCCCTACTCTTAAGAAAGCAACTCAATGATGTCTCCCTATCCTTGAAAATTAGTTCTAGCAATAAACTATTTCTCAGATCTTGATGAAAGTTTGCTAGAAAAATTAAAAGGCCTGTGGAAATATTAAGTTGTGTTAAAAAACTCGAATTTTCAGCATCACCCTGCTCTTTTGAATATCTTTAAAACTATATCAGAATGTGAATAAATTCTCAGAGAGATGTGGGAAGTGTTTGTAAACCCGTCGGGACATTAAACAGGTCTGTCGGCAGCGGGTAAATGCATGCATGACACCAAGATAACTTCGCTAGGGTACTAAACAGGCCCACTGGCAGCAAAGTGATGTCAGGTAAAAGAAAATTCTTAGGTATAAACCTTATGTTGGCCATAAACATCCTTCATTCTGATTTGGAATTTCTTGGGCAAGACATAGACTTCAGAGTGGGTTAATTGACATCCCTGTCAAGGCTATGAACGATTGTTGGCAGCAGTGGCCCTGTCAACAGTCTTGGAAATTTTAACTTAAACATCATAGCTTTCTTTTGCTAATTTTTTCACCAGATTTCATTATTTTAAATGAAAGGTATCTGAAATTGGGCTACGTCTTGTTCTTTTTAAAAGATGTTCAAATAACTTTGCAATTGTTCTTCGATTTGAAGTTTTTCAGAATTCTCTAACCCGAACTAGTTCGTATTGTAGAGATAACTGCTTCTCCTAGCATGTCACCATTGTTGGCAGCTCAATATGTTGTTGACTTTTTATATCAATTAATTGATCTACATAACTTCCTAACCAGAGTCATTTGTTTTTATTACTCTTCATGATGCAATTTTCAAAATGATAGTCGTGAGTTATCACATTTTTCTTTCATGTTTCATTCATGACTGGAAGCATAAAAAATTTGCGAATGTGTTACCTTTCTGTTCTAAAATGTCGTCAAAGGCAAGTTGTTCCTACAGTTTATTAATGAAATTGGTTCCTTTCCATGAAGAGTTACTCTCTTTGTTTTGATCTTTTCAACATCAAACATGCTTAGAGATTGATGGTTACATGAATCAAAGGACCCCCACGATTTTATTTTTGGTATGGTTTTGTTTGGTTCTTGGCTTTACATTTCTTTTGCTAAGTCTTGGATTTTTCGACTCACCCAAACCTTGTGATAGAACCCACGATGCACGCACTCATTTCTCATTTTAATGTTTTTTTCCTAGACTTGTACTAGATGCAAAGGCAGGGATGATTTTAGGGGCTAAATTTCGCTTATGGGCTAATTTTCCATGGATTTTCCAAAAACGAGATTCACTATTTTAAAAATGATTCACCCAAATTCTATAGGATAAAATCATTTTACCTTAAAAATCGCTAAAATTTTATAAAAAATATATAAAATACTTAAAATTTTGAATATTTTTACAAAAATATCGCCAATCATTTATAGTTTGCATATGAAGGATTAGTAAGATTTTCCAAGGTTTCTACATTTTAAAATAAATTTCTATCCTTAAAATCATCCCTGTGAAAAGGTGGCATTATGATTTGTAGGCCGACATCATTCCCGATACTTCCCTTGGGATTTTCAAACCCTCTTCACATGTGTTTCAATAAACACCCATCTAATTGTTATGAGTTTATGTTCATACACCATTCACTGTTTGAATGTCATGGGCTCGGGTTATGGCTTTGGATTGTCTTTGCAAACCCTCTCTGCGTGTTTTGTCTAATTTGTTACCCTTTCATCCATCATGGCTGCTATTGTGAGAGTTGAACCAAATAACATTCAAACTTTTCTCTTATATGACAATGCCAGAGAAGATTTGGAGAGAGGTGGCTAGCTCGTTTTCATTAGGAAGTTTTAGGGTTTTAATTTATAGGTTTCCAAAGAATTCACTTTCTCCTTTGATAGTTGTAGAGTGAAGGTTGGTGATGTGCAACTAGAGGTTACTGAGGATTTCTTGAGTCAAGCTACAGGACTCTCTGCAAGTCCTGAAGTTTTACACTTTTGTTAGTAGAGTTTAATCTCATTTTTTTTGCATGTTGGAGACACGATTTTGCGTGAGAGATTCTAAGAAAAACGTTGTGAATTAGAACAAACCCTTTAAAACCCAGAACCAAAATGAGTCATTTTATCTGCTCTACTAGCAGTGTCTCCAAAAAATGTACCATTGCAGAGACATGCGTCGACCTTTGGAGGTAAATTTCTCATAATTTTTGTTTCGGGTAAGATGAATGTTTATTTTATTTTATTCTGCTATAGACCTTGCTACATTTCCCTTCTCACCTACTTAGGCCTATGCCTCAGCCCCCTAACAATGAACCCTTGATCAATCCAAAGTTCATTGAACAGGTCTGTCAGCAGATTACACCTCCAAATGACTATGTTAAAAATGTAAAGAAACCTACAGGAAAGAGATCTAAGAGTAATATTGATATAAATTTTAAAAACAAAAGAGCTGGCAGGATAATTTCTAGGAGACTTCATAAACAGTCGAATTCTCATTCGAGTTCAATCAGTATGATCGAAGTCCATGAAAGCTCAGACTCTGAAATCGAGAGTTTCCTCACTGCAGAAGACTTTCAAGCATGCGAGCCACACCTTGATCGACCCTACAATTTTGTTGACAATTTACCTCCCTATCTTAAAAGTAATCTAGAGTTTCCTGGTGTCAAATTAATTAATGAATCCACTATCAATATGGAAGGTGCTCTAGTTCAAAACCAAGTTTGTTCCCATGCAACCGTTGCACAGTCAAATTGTGAAGTCTATCTATCATGGATTGATAGAGATTATATTGATATCCCTATCCTACAATCATGGGTTAAGTCTTTAAAGAATCAGATTGATGTTTTAATGAGCGAAAACCAGAGACTCGAATCTATTATTCAAGGCAAAGGAATGTGTATAAAGACAAAAGACAACGTAGTATTTAAAAATGTGTAGGATGCAATAGCCATTGTGAATTCCAAGGTTACCTGATATGATTTGATTTCATTAGTTTGAGGTATGATTCTTCATTTTAAAATATGGTTATATTGTTAAAATTAGGTTGTTTTATTTGGATTTCATTTACTATAATAACTAGCTATAGAATCACAAGATTCTGTAGCCAGTTATGTTAATTCGAATTGTGTAAAGTAGTGGTTGAAAATGTATCTAAAATCTTCCTATTTTCCTTTTCTTTCAAGATATTCAACAACCCATATCTGAGGCATCCTTGATACCTTACAGTCATGCATTTTGTATGAAAATAAATGAACTGTTATTAGTTCTAGAGGATTTAGTAGAATCAGGGTGGTTGCATCCCCTTTTATTTTTGAAATAAATATTTGATCTCAGGAATAGAAACAATTATCTTTCCTAAGGCCTTTATAAGCCTATCATTTTGTAAATAGAGGCATCTTGGCCTGGAGGTGAAATATGGACAATTACACACAGACTTCAATGGAACATAATGCATATTACAACTTTAGCTTTTGTGTATGATGTCTTAGTTTAAGTTCTTTTTATCTCGACGTGATAGTAGATGGTGATAAATTTTGTCTTCATGATTTATTATGAGTTGATATAATTCATTTTTACATGCTGTCCATATGTCATGTTTTAGATACAATATAGGGTGATCATCGATTCAATTCAAATTATGAGATTTATCTCTAATTTTCTGTTGAATGTTTAAATACAAGTTCTTACAAGAAGATTTATCTCATTGTAGTTACTTGTAAATCATAAAATCACTATGACTATCTCCATTATACGTTCTGTTATCAAAACTGAGTTTCCAACATATTGTTTTGCATTTATTCGGAGCAATCTTAAGATTCGTTGCAGGTTTACTTCTCAGATAAACTGGCTGGATATTCTCTATTGTATAGATGTTGGATGCATTAATAGGTTAGTCTGTTCTTTATTTTATTTGCTTGCTTATTATAGAAGTTTTTATATATAGTATAATTTTCACTATCTATATATTTTTGTTTAATTAAGTAGTTTAATATTTGATTTTATGAATGCATACAAACAAAAAACAAATAGTATTTTCCCTTTCTTTATTACTGTCATTAAAAGAACCATTTTACATTTGATTTTTATGAGTTTAGATTAAAACTCGTGATTTATACATATTGTATATATGATAAATAGAACTACTATATAAATATTATTTAGATAAACTCTATATATATTTAGATGTACATATATATATTTTAGTGATTATTATTCAGTAATTTATTGCATTTCTTTTAGTTATTTTTCTCTTTCCTTAGGACTTTAGATTGGCCAGTGGAGCCATTAAACCCATCATAGTGAATTAATCCAAACGGCTTGGGTTAATTAGACAACCTCAGACCAGATTCACTCTTTGATCCGGATTTTATGAGCAGAACGAAATGAATACAGATTATCAACAGGTGCTTAACAAAAATAACAGAGATACAGTAAAACTGGTTTTCTATTAAATAATGAAATAAGTTGAAACTGTAAAATGCAGCGGAAACAAGCTTGCTAGAATGGTGGCGGCTTATCTCTGAGAAGAGATGTGACGGCAGCGCTCATATGCAAGAAGATCATTACAATGAGGCTCTGAAGGCCTTTTTTACAATAAACGGAATGCCAAAAGTCCTAGACATCCAAAAACCTAACCCTAGGAGATGAAGCGCCAAGAGTCATGT
>JZKD02S1945129.1:455877-475167 GCA_000966675.3 Picea glauca | reverse complement strand
TCAAAATGAAAATGTCTCCTTGGTATATATAGGAGACTAGGAGGTTTTAATGGCCTAAAGCCGACATAAATAAAATAACATTACTAATCTAAATCACAACTAATGGACTAAATCCAACATAAATAAAATAACATTGCTAATCTAATATGCCCCAATTAAGTGGTAATGAGCCAATATTAGGGCTTAGCAATTTTCCTCTTCCAAACATTGGTATGTACAAGATGTCAGTCATGGAGAATGATGAATTTAAAAAACAAATCCAAGAGTTTCTTGACAAAGGGGTCATCATGCCAAGAACATATCCATGTGGGTCACAAATTGTTTTAGAGCCAAATAAAGATGGTACATGGTGCATGTGTGTGGATTCCAGGGCCTTAAACAAGATTATGGTAAAGAATCATTATCCTCTTCCTAGAATTGATGACTTTCTTGATCAATTGAAAGATGCTAAGTGTTTTAATAAGTTGGATTTGAGAATTGGATATCATCGTATTAGGATTGTTCAAGGAGACACATGGACTACAACTTTCAAAACAAGGCAAGGTTTGTTTGAATGGATGGTAATGCCATTTGGTCTTTGTAATGCTCCTGCTACATTCATGAGAGTCATGAATGATGTTTTAAGTCCTTTTCTTGATGATTGTGTGATTGTCTACTTGGATGTCATTTTGATATTTATCAAATCTCGCGAAGAGCATGTTATGCATGTAAAGAAATTTTTGGATGTCTTAAAGAAAGAATTTTTTTTTTTGAAGATATCTAAATGTGATTTTGGAAATACCTCACTTGTTTACTTGGGAAATATTGTTGGAGAAGGAGAAATGAAAAATTATCCTTCCAAGGTCAAAGTCATTTTGGGTTGGCCCAAGCCCAACAATGTGATAGAGGTAAGAAGATTTTTGGGAGCATCCCAATATTGGAGAAAGTTTATTGCTAACTTCTCTTTAATTGCAACTCCATTACATGTAGTGACAAGCATCAAGCAAGTTTTCCAATGAGGTGGCAAGAAAAAAAAAGTTTTGATGCATTAAATGAGAAGATTAGTTCATCTCCAGTTATTTCACTTCTTAATTTGGGACAACCATTTGAGATCCATGCAAGAAATTATGCAATGGGAGCAATCTTGTTGCAACATGGTAAGACATTTTGTTTTCATTTTGAAACTTTTAATGGTGTTTTGATTAACTATCCTACTTATGATAAGGAGTTGTGTGCTTTGGTACAAAGTATGAAAAAATGGAAACAATATTTGTTGTGAATATAAACTATCATTCACACAGATCATCAACTATTGCAATACTTACAATCACAAGCTAAGTTACAACAAGCACGACACTTTAGATGGATGGTTTTTATACAACAATTACACTTGGTTATAAGTTATAAGGAACGAATTTATAACAAAGTTCTTGATATCCTTTCTAGGACTATTCTTAATGCTTCAATTATTCTTAAGCATAATTCTACCATGCATGAGAGCTATGTTGAACAATATGTTTAGATGTCGATGTTAAAGAGGTTTATGCAACTTTGTGTCATTCTATCCAAGTTGAGGAATTGGATTGCCATGTGTATGATAAGATTTTGTATCATGTTGGCAAGATATGTATTCCACAGGGTGAAAGAGTCAACATCGTAAGGGAAGCACATTCTTCTCTTATTGTTGGCCACCTTGGTGTAGGAAAAATGGTGGCTAATTTGCAAATGTATTGCTATTGGCCTGAAATGAATGAAAGTGTTTCAAGATATGTAAGAGGATTTAATTTATTCCCTACAATTAAGCCTAGCAATATAAAGTTGGGTTTGTATACTCCACTTCCGGTTCCTTCTCGTACTTGGGAAAGAATTTCCATGGACTTTGTAGGAGGTATACCTATGTCTAAAAAGAATCATGATTACTTTTATGTTGTGGTTGACCGTTTTAGCAAAATGTGTATTTTTATGCCTTGTAATAAGCATGTTATAGCTGAACAAACAACACAAATGTTCTTTCAACATGTTTGGGTACATTTTGGGTTATCGAAATTCATTATTTATGATCGATATTCTTGATTTATTGGGAAACTTTGGTCAAGCTTATGGGCACTCATGGACACCAAGACGAAAAAGAGCACATCTTTTCATCCAAAAACTGATAGCCAAACAAAAGTGGTGAATAGAACAGTAGTACATTTTCTTCATGGTTATTCCAGCAAGCATCATAAACATTGGCATGAGCACTTGCACTACATTCATCATGCTTACAACCAAGCTAAGCACTCTTCGACTCAAACATCTCCATTTGAGGTATGTTTTGGTTATTTTACAAAATTGCCTTTATATTTTATCTTTGGGAAAGATATTGCTATTGATGGTCAATATGACATTGATACAACAAAGAAGTTCATTGAAAACATTCAGTTGGTGCATCAAATGGTACAAGAATAGTTGGAAAAGAGCCAAGACAAGTACAAGACAAGACATGACAAGCATCATGCTGATCACATTTTCCATGTTGGAGATGAAGTTTGGATTTACATTAGAAAACAAAGGATTAAAGGAGAACGTAAAAAACTAAAACCAATTAGATATAGACCTTTCAATATTCTTGAAAAGATTGATAACAATGCCTTTTGTTTCGATTTGCTTCCTTATATGCAAATGTATGTAGTTGTTAATGTTGAGAATCTGAGATTCCATGAGCCTCATTTGATTGATGATCTAGGAGAGAATGTTCAGATTCCTTCCATAGATGATTTCTCACAACAATATCGTTTAGAACTACATGAGGATACAATCCTTTACAGGAGGATGCAAACTTCAAAACAAGGGAATGTGGAAAACTGACATAGTCACACCCTTACTGGCACGTCCGCTTCACTAGGATCTTCCTCCACTCACGCCCAAAGAACTTAAAGGTCCTTCTATTTCCCTATTGGGAAATCTTCACCCACAGATTATTTTTGTGGGATCCTCTCTCTCTCTCTCGGAGGATCAGATCTCGTGACTTCACGAGTTCAAAGGTCAGTGGTCGGGTGTTGGTTCTACGAAATCCTGAACGTCGATACAAGTCCACGATGGACTTGCCATTCTTCTATCACGACTTATCCTATAGCGCTTTCTCTACTCATGATATCAAGCACTCAGTTCTCCGACTCCCAAGTCCTGATGCACTGAAACTCCGATACGCTCGCAAGTTGAATTTTTCAACGGTCACGTCTCCCCGTCAGAACTTCAGACTTCACAGGATCATGAATCCTGATGTTCAATGCTCGGAACTTTCACTGCAAAACCCCAATAACTTGTGTCACCTGTCCATGTCACCAACTCTTGGATCCCACACTATTTATGAAACCGTCGGGATATCGCTTATCAAAATATCACGATTCCCGTGGCCAAGTCCTCGACTCTTTTCTCATGAAACCCCGATAGGCGATCTCGTGATGGATCCAATAGCCCTAACTGGCTTGGATCAATGGCTCGTTCCTTACTGAGATTTGAACCTCCTTCATGCTTGTACAATACCCTCCTTGCACCTCCGCGAGATCTAACGACTCACGGTGATTCACGAAATCTCCTCAGAGAATTTCGTTCGTCTGTTCTCCCTCATAAAATCCATGGAGTGGCTAAGTGTTCCTCCGCAGAACTCGTCCTCTTACTCGCCAACCTGTGACACTTCCCTGGGACTTTTAATAGCAGCTTCCCTATGCTTATCCTTCAATGAATTAGAAGGCCTATTTCTCCTGATATTTTCCCTGACTTTATTTTTCAGAAAGAAACTTTGCACGCACTCCTTGCAGAAACCCTTCAACCTCAACTGAGTGTTGAAGTCTCTCGACTCTGCGCACTTCTGCAGCAGCAGTCTTTAACACTTCACTCAGGTTCGCAACCCTGAGACTTTTATCTGGCCTATGCACTCCTTGCATGGAACTGTGCCCAACTGCACCCTCGAGACAAATGAGATCAAAATCTACCTCTAATTGAACCCTTCTGTCCACGCACTCCTTGCAGATGATTTGACTGCACTCCTTGCAGGAATCTCTGGCTCACTTAGAGAAACAATTGAAACTCATTCATTTCCCTTCCTCAACTTCAATTCACACATGAAATCACATACACAACATATAAAAGCAATTATATGACAGGAAGCAAAGGTTCATGAGCATAACATCAATACACAGAGAAAACAACACAAACCATGGATTTGAATCAAATCTCCTCTATTAATTCAAATGCCTGTACATGGGTGTTTTTCATACACAACTCTTTGCATGCTCTTCTTTTCTTGCTCTTGTTCAATTCTGTTACAATGATACAATGAGGGTGTCTATATCCGTTTTCCCTCTTGGACTCTAAAGCTATCAAATCTACAATTAAATTCCTATCTAACTACATTAAATCTATTAAATGTCAACTATCTACCTAAAGGACGAGAGCTATCCTCTCAAGGTCCATTACAATATACAAAGGCACCTCCTCTTAAATGACATCATTTAAGATTTGGGCAACAATCCCAAAGTGTTTTCAAAATTTGCGCTGTCTTATCCAGTAGTCTCCCGCTCCATGCTAGCTCGCTTGATGGTGCTGGCGATGCTCTTGCATCATACTCCTCGGCTTGAAAACTTTCATGGGATCCTGTCCATGAGCTCTTGCACGGTCTATCCATGCTTTTGAATCTTCGCTTTTGTCTCCCAGCTGGCATATTCAACTGAATGATTCTTCCACTTGACTAGATACTCAAAGTATTCTTTTCTCCTGGTCTTCTTACCCACTCTCTTGTCCAGTATGCACTCCATCTGCGACTTCTCTGCAACTGGCAATTGTTTCACCCACTGGATCATTGGATCCTCAATTATAGTCTCTGCTTCTTCAGCCCCATATGGGTATAAATCAGCGACATTGAATATTGGAGATATCCCGATGCCATCTGACAACTCAATCTTGTAAGCATTTTCTCCGAATTTCTTCAGGACTCTGCATGGCCCAATTTTCTTCATTTTCAACTTATTGTATGTTCCCCTTGGAAACCTTTCCTTCCTCAAATGTGCTAGAACCAGATCACCAACTTCAATTTGAAGTCATCTCTGATGTTGATCTGCTCTGTGTTTGTACTCCTGGCTTGATTTCAACAGTCGCTCCTTCACCCTGCTATTAAGTTCTTTCATCGCCTCAGCGAATTCCTCTGCACTAGCGCTGCTAGTAGCAGTCTGTTATGAATCCCTTAACTCAAAGACTCCTATTGGCTACATTCCATATACAACCTGAAATGGACTTTTCCCTATTCTTCGATTCACTGAATCGTTCTATGCAAACTCTGCTTGTGGTAATACATGGTCCCAACTGCTATGCTTTTCTGTCACCAAGCTTCTCAGCAAGTCTCCCAGACTTCTGTTGACCACCTTTGTTTTTCCATCTGTATGAGGATGATCAGCTGAACTAAACGCCAAGTTAGTCCCTATCTTCTTCCATAAGTTCCTCCAAAAATGCCCTACAAATTCAGTGTCTCTGTCTGAAACTATGCTTTTCGGCAATCCATGAAGTCGAATGACCTCCTTGAAAAATATATTTGTGATGTGGGTCGCATCATTGGTCTTCTGGCATGGGATAAAATGTGCCATCTTTGAAAACCTTTCCACCACCACAAATATGGAATCAAAACCTCTTTGTGTCCTCAGTAACCCCAATACAAAGTCCATGCTAATTGCCTCCCATGGCCTCTCTGGTATGGTCAATGGCTGATAAAACCCTGCATTATGCTTCCTCCCTTTCGAATGATGGAAAATTCTACATCTGTCAACAAATATCTTGACATATGCTCGCATTCCTGGCCAAAAGTATGATTCACACAGCGTCACAAATGTTTTGTCATGGCCAAAATGTCCTGCCAATCCACCACTGTGTTTCTCTTTTAACAAGTTCTCCCTCATGGAGCAATTAGGAATAAACAGTTGATTGCCTCTGAACAACAATCCTTCCTAGATCATATAGTCTATACAAGGACTCCTATCCCTGAGAACTGGATTCTCAGTTGCTTCATATGCTTCTCCAAAATCTGCATCACCTACGTACATGTCCCTGAGATTTTCAAAACCCAATGTTTTGACTCGGAATTCCTGCAGCAACAAACACTTCCTTCTCAAAGCATTAGCCACTTTGTTAGTAGTACCAGAAATATGCTTAATCAAAAATGTGAAATTCTGCATATACTCTACCCATTTTGCATGTTTCTGATTCAACTTTCCTGTTGAGTCACAAACTGTAATGCATGATTGTCACTGTACAATACAAATTCCTTCGGGATCAAGTAATGCCTCCACTTTTTCAGCGCCTGTATGATAGCATAAAATTMTTTATCATACATGGATTATTTTAGCTTCRCCTCATCCAGCTTCTCACTGAAATATGMAATCATCCTGTCTTCCTGACTCAAGACAACTCCTATGGCAAATCCACTCGCATCACATTTCACCTAAAATGTCTTCTGGAAATCCGGTAACACCAACACTGGTCATTCCGTGATCTTCCACTTCAATAGATTCAAGCTTTTCTCAGCCTCTGTTGTCCAATGAAAAGACTTATGCTTCTTCTTCACTGTGTCCATCATTTATGTGCTAATCCCATTGAAATTCCTGATGAATTTTTGGTAGAAACTAGCCAGTCCATGAAAACTTCTCACCTCAAAAAAATTTCTCAGTGATGGCCAATTCTTGATCACTTCCACTTTGTCTGGATCCATCCTCAACTCATTTTCTGAAATAAAAAAACCCAAGTATATGAGCTTTGTCTTCATAAATGAGGACTTCTTCATATTGATCAACAACTTCTCCTGTTGTAGCTTCCGCATCACTATAGCCAAATGCTTTAGGTGTTCGGCCTCTGATTTACTGTAAATCAGTATGTCATCCAAATACACAATGACAAACTTCCCGATGAACTCCCTCAAGACTTCGTTCATCAATCTCATAAAGGTACTCAGTGTGTTCGTCAAGCCAAACGGCATGACTATCCATTCATATAATCCCTCATTGGTTTTTAAGGTTGTCTTCCACTCATCACCTTCTCTCATGCGAATCTGGTGGTATCTGCTTTTCAAATCAATTTTTGAAAAATACTTTGCCCCACTCAGGAAATCCATCAGATCATCCATTATCGTCAATGGGAACCTGTACCTGATGGTTATTTTGTTGATCTCCCTTGAGTTAGTACACATCCTCCAGCCTCCATCTTTTTTCAGACTGATTACTGTCGGAACAACACACAGACTCAAGATTTCTCTGACCAACCCTTTGTCTAATAAATCCTAGACCTGCTTCTTAACCTCTTCATTCTCTTGCAGCGTCAACCTGTATGTGGCTTTGTTTGGCAAAATGGCTCCTGGTATGAGTTCTATGTGATGACTTACACTTCTCATTGGTGGTAACGAATGGGGTAATTTTTCCACTATGATGTCAGCGAACTCTTCCAACAGTTCCTGAACCTCATCTGGTAAATCATCCACTCTTGTGATAGTCAGAACGATCCTCAGTTTTCTGAACACAAAGAATTGTGGATCTTCCTTCTTCTTCACCTCCGTAAGAAGTTCCTTCCCACTCATGAGAAGTACTGTGTTGCTTACTTTTGGCTTCACCTCTTTATCCTTTATCGGAAGCAACATATGGGTTCTCCCATTCTTCTCCAGGGTATATGTGTTCATTCTTCCATCATGAATCACATTTCTGTCATATTTACATGGTCTACCCAGCAATAGATGACATACATCCATGGGAATAACATAACACAAGATCTTATCATTATATCCCCCTATTTTGAATTCAACCAAGCATTGTTTAGTAATAGTTACCTGGTGTCCCTTCTGTAACCATGAAACTCTGTATGGAATCGGATGATCAGTCGTCTCCAACTCCATATTTTCTACCATTTCTATAGATATGAGATTATCCGTGCTACCACTGTCCACGATGACCTTGCACACCCTGTCCTTGGTATTGCAAGTCGTTCTGAACAGTCTGGTCCTTTGGACTAAACTCTCCACCTCTTTCCTGGGTGTCAAAAGGACTTTTTGCATCATAAGAGATCTTCTGCCTTCTGTGTCTTCGGCCTCAACATTCCGCCTCTGCGCCTCGGTGATGTGAGGTTCCCCAATGTCCTTATTTTTCTCTGGACACTCATAAGACTTGTGCCTGTTCTTTCCACATGTGAAGCATGTAATTACTCCATCTCTTCCCCTTCCTCTACCTCTGGTATGAGGAAAAGTATTTTCGTCAGCATAATCTCCCCTCGGTTCTGTATGCTACCCTCTCTGTTCAACATATGGCCCTCGTTGTGAGGTACCACCTCTTTCAACCTTACCCTGAGGTTTCTTCCATTCCTCCTTGGGCTTCTGGTATTTGTCCTGGGCAACTGCATTGCCTCTGGGCTGACTTATACCTCGGCCTCTCTGACCTTGCTTACGGCTCAGCTTCTCCTCTGCTTTCAAAGCCATATGATAAGCATCCTTTATCATCCTAATGGTAACCATGCTCAATTCATCCTGAATGTCGTATCTCAGACCATTCAGGTATATGGCAAACTTCTCATCATCACTCTCCCGATGATCTGCCCTGATGTTCAGTCGATAGAATTCCTCAGTGTATTCTTTCACTGTCATCATCTTCTGTCTCAGGTTCTGCATCCTCCTGAACAGAGTAATTTGATAATCTCTTGGGATGAATTTTTCCTTCATATTTGCAATCATTCGATCCCAACTTTTGATCTTTTGCTTGCCTTTGTAGCGTCTATCAGCTTGTAGATCATCCCACCGCAATGATGCATGTCCCTTCAAGCGCGTGACAACATGCTTGACCGTATTATCCTCTTCAACATCTTCGTAATCTAAGTATGTGTCGAGAGATCTAATCCAATCTAGTAGTTCCTCTACATCCAGATTTCCCTCATAGATTGGAATGTCCATCTTCACCTTTGCACCCATCCTAGCAATAGCTTTAATTAAACATTCATTTGTTCCATCCTTGGCTACAACCTCCTCCTCGCGTTCAGCTTCAACTTCGCTGTCGAAATCACTAAGATCCCCTGCACTAGCTGTGCATCTTTGAGTTGTCTCCATATCCTCGAGTCTTGCTCTGAGATCTCTCATCTGTCACTCCATTTCTGGATTGACTACCTACCTGCCTCTTCTCTGCACTGCTCTATCTTCTAGATCAGGTGACTGTCGTTCTCTTCTGGGTGGCATGGCGAATTTATCCTTCCATGCTAAAGAAAGCAAATAAATATTTTTGGCTCTGATACCACAATTGACGCAGACGCACCCTCACTGGCACGTCCTCTTCACCGGGATCTTCCTCCACTCACGCCCGAAGAACTCAAAGGTCCTTCTATTTCCCTATCGGGAAATCTTCACCCACAGATTATTTCCATGCAATCCTCTCTCTCTCTCTCTCTCTCAGACGATCGGATCTCGTGATTTCGTGAGTTCAAAGGTCAGTGGTCGGGTGTTGGTCCTACGAAATCCTGAACACCGATGCAAGTCCACGATGACCTCGCCCTTCTTCTATCGTGACTTATCCTATCACGCTTTCGCTACTCGCGATATCAAGCACTTGGTTCTCCGACTCCCAAGTCCCGATGCGCTGAAACTCTGATACGCTCGCAATTTGACTTTGTCAACGGTCAGGTCTACATGTTGGGACTTCGGACTTTGCGGGATCGCGAATCCTGATGTTCAATGATCGGAAATTTTGCTGCGAAACCCCGATAACTCATGTCACCTATCCACATCACCAACTCCTGTGGCCCACACTATTTATGAAACTGTCGAGATATCGCTTATCGAAATATCATGATTCTCATGGCCAAGTCCTCGACTCGTTTCTCGCGAAACCCCGATTGGTGATCTTGCAATGGATCCAATGGCCCTGACTGGCTTGGATCAATGGCTCGGCCCTTCCTGAGCTTTGAACCTCCTTCAGACTTGTACAGTACCCTCCTTGAACCTCTGCGAGATCTAATGACTCACGGTGATTCACGAAATCTCCTCAGAGAATTTCATTCATCTATTCTCCCTTATAAAATCCATGGAGTGGCTAAGTGTTCCTCCGTAGAACTCGTCCTCTTACTCGCCAACCTGCAACACTTCCCTGGGACTTTTAATATAAGCTTCCCTACGCTTATCCTTCAATGAATTAGAAGGCCTATTTCTCCTGAGCTTTTCCCCGACTTGAGTTTTCAAAAAGAAACCTTGCACACACTCCTTGTGGAAACCCTTCAAACTCGACTAAGTGTTGAAGTCTCTTGACTCTACGCACTCCTGTAGCAGCAGTCTTTAACACTTCACTTAGGTTAGCATCCCTGAGACTTTTATTTGGCCTGCGCACTCCTTGCACGACACTGTGCCCAACTGCACTCTCGAGATGAATGAGATCGAAAGCTACCTCTAATTGAACCCTTTTGTCCACGCACTCCTTGCGGATGATTCGACTGCACTCCTTGCAGGAATCTCTAGCTCACTTAGAGAAAAAATTGAAACTCATTCATTCCCCTTCCTTGACTTCAATTCACACATGAAATCACATACACAACATATAAAAGAAATTATATGACAAGAAGCAAAGTTTCATGAGCATAACATCAATGCACAGAGAAAACAACACAAACCATGGATTTGAATCAAAGCTCCTCTATTAATTCAAATGCCTGTACATGGGTGTTCTTCATACACAACTCTTTGCATGCTCTTCTCTTCTTTCTCTTGTTCTATTCTTTTACAATGATACAATGAGGGTGTCTATATCCATTTTCCCTCTTGGACTCTAAAGCTATCAAATCTACAATTAAATTCCTATCTAACTGCATTAAATCTATTAAATGTCGACTATCTACGTAAAGGACGAGAGCTATCCGCTCAAGGTCCATTACAATATACAAAGGCACCTCCTCTTAAATGATGTCATTTAAGATTTGTGAAACAATCGCAAAGTGTTTTCAAAATTTGCACTAGCTTATCCAGCTGTCTCCCGCTCTACGTTGGCTCGTTTGATGGTGTTGGCGATGCTCCTGCATCAAAAACCTTCATGTTGGAATTAAAGGAATAAATCCAAGAAAATCCAAATGGATTGAGGTTGGAAATGTGAGGGAAATGTACCCTCATCTTCATATTGACTAAAAGTAGTCTTTTGGAAGTCCAAAAGATTCCCAATGGGGAGGAGTGATCCAGGGGACCAAAATATGCTCAAAAATAAAATTGATTGGAATTGATTAAAAAATAACATGTGCATAGGCCTCGTCCTCATGATCCCAGCACAACTTGAACAGGTTCAAACAGACGTCATATAAGAGAGATATATTGTGTTCTGTCCATTTCCTCAGACATGCAAAATTTGTGTTGATTGTATAGTATGTATAGTCCTTATAGTGTGATTGTGCAGAAATTACTACTGACATGGAATGGTACCATATAGGACATGTGATAGGTGTTGATTTTTCATATGCTGAGTTGTCAAAGGATGATGTGGAAAGTGATTTGGAAGTTGGGTTACATGGACCAATTGATGGTAAACATGTGTCATTCTAGAGGATGAATGAAAAGGTGCCACATGGCCCAGCCAGGGGACACCAAGTGGCACATAATCATTAGTTAATTGATTATAATTGGTATGGATTATATGGGGGTCGAACCCAGGAACTCCAGCAGTGGAAATGACTTGACAAGGGTCGGTCTACCAGCCCGCACAGGTGAGTATCTTAACCATATAATTCTAAATTATTATTTAATCTTGTGTGAGGTTTCTTTCTAGGTGGAAAAGGGTCAGGGAATAGACCCAACCCTGGTCATATATGCTAACCACTCCTCATACAACCTTTATGACAAAATTTCCAATGCAGTAGGCATGGGGGTTTCAAATGGTTCACCCATAGTCACACCACCCTCCAGCATATGACCCTTATGCGTGGAGGTACCAATGGTTAGACTAGTTGGGTGCTTTAATTGTGGTTAGTTATTAGCCACATGGGCAACATGACCAATACCTCCACTAGAGAAGGTGCCAAGTCTCCTAAGTACTCAAAAATTTGCCATGAATTTTGAAATGCATGTGAGGTTGGGTTTTTGGTATAGGAAATAGCATGAGTGAGGTTAGTCACACACAGGTGCTTTTTGGCGAGTAGAAAAAACAAAGAATTGGGAGAAACTTGCACAAAGTGTTTCCTATTCAGATTTTTTCCAAACCAGGTGCAGGAATATCCCAACTAGGGGTTTTTGGATGTTCTTGAGCGATTGAAGCCATCTATTTTGAATTCTGAGTATTATAAAGCATTGATTTTGATACTTTGAGAATTAATGAAAATGATTCATTCGAAGCTGGACCAGGACATGTAGCCCAATAGAGGGGTGGTCTGGTCTATAATTTTTTTGTATGAATGTGTTTATTTTGATGGTTGTTTATAATTTTTTATGTTGCTGATGATTAAGTAATAAATCATTAAGTTTTATGTGTTTGTAACTTTATCCTATTACCCAAGAACATACAATTTCACTTGTAATTTTAAAGAGACTCAAGCCTTTTCATTTTCAAATCACTAGTACCCCATACTCAAGTTGTTCCAAACTCAATGATGTTTGACATAGTGGCCCATAAAGAAACTCAAATGGTGTCATCTTAATCATACTTTGATATTTATTTTTGTATGTAAATTCTACTAGTGGCAAGAATTCCTCCCAATATTTTTGTTTGTCCATTACATACATACACGACATTTCCTCCAAAATTTGGTTTTCCCTTTCTATTTTCTCATCTATTTCGGGGTGGTAAGAGGTGATAAAGTTTAATTGTGTTCCCAAAGCCTCTTGGAAACTATTCCAAAACTGTCCTATAAACATTGATCCTCAATCATAAATGATTCTTTTTGGCTCCCCATGTAATCTCACAATATTGTTGACAAACACTCTAGCTATGTTTGGTGCCTAATATGTCATACACACTGGAATAATGTGTGCACTCTTCGTAAAAGTGTCAACTACCACAAAAATTGATTCTTATCTTCTTGACGTTAGTGGAAATCCAACAATAAAGTCCATCGAAATTACTTCCCATTTCGATTTAGGAATAGTGTGTAGATGTAACAATCCTGCTTGATGTCTATGTTCATCACTTACTGACATTATAAACAACTCATCATGTAACTAACTATGTCTTCCTTCATTCCCTTCCTTAAGAAAAAAGCTTTAATATCTTCCTTCATCTTCGTGACTCCCATATGTTCCATGTATATTGCTCGATGTGCTTCACTTAAGATCAAACTTCTTAGTTCGTCGTTAGGTGGTATGTAAATTATTCTGTTAAATATCAATAATCCATGGTCATCTAGTGAATAAACTTCAAACCTCGGTACCATCATGATATCTTGTCCAATATATTTCTTCATTTCCTTATACCATTCATCATTGATTTGTAGAGTTAGAATATTTTCTTGAAGATTTGTCTTAAGAGGTAACATTGAAAATATGTGTGGCCTCCTACTTAGTGCATCTACCACTCGGTTCATAGTTCATTTAATGTAAGAAATTTCAAAGTTGTATTTGCTAAGCAATTCTGACCAACTCCTTTGTCGCACGTTTAGGTCAGTTTGTGTAAAATTATGTTGCAATCCATAGTGATACGTCTTTAATTTGAATTTTCATCCAATCAAATAATGTCTCCATACTTCAAGGTGTAAACAATAGCTAATAAATTGAGGTCATGTGTCGCATAGTTCTCTTCATGCCTTCTCAATTTCCATGAAATGTAAGTGATCACTCAACCGTCTTGCATCAAAACTCTACCTAACCCTTCATTGGTTGTGTTTGTGCATACCAATAATTCATTTTCCATGTCAGAGAATTTTAGTACTGGTGTTGCCATTATAAACACTTTGAGCCTTTGAAATGCTTCCATGAATTTCTCAGTCCACAAGAACTTCTTGTTCTTCTTCTTCAATTCTATGATCGGTTTTTCTATCTTCGAAAATACTTCAACAAATCATCGGTAATATACTGCTAAACCCATAAAATTGCATACCTCATGTATGTTTTTTGGTTCTATCCATTCCATTATAGCTTCCACTTTCACTGGATCCAAAACAATACCTTTTCCAGATATGATATGTCCCAAGTATTCAATATTATATTGGTAAGGAGAGAATTTTGATACCTTCCTGTACAATTTGTTTTCTGTTTGGCACTGCAGGACCAACCTCAAGTGTTCATCATTCTCTTCCTTTGTCCAAGAATAAATCAGCATGTCATCAATAAAAACTTGAATAAACTTATCCAAGTATTCATGCAACAACCCATTCATCAAACTCATGAATACCCCTGGGCATTTCTCAATTCGAACGGTAAAACTGTAAACTCATAGTGTCCAAATCTCATCTTAAAAGAGGTCTTCGGGATATATTCTTCTTTAATCCACAATTGGTGATATCTTAATCTCAAGTCAATCTTTGAAAATACAGTTTCCCTTTTCATCTAATCAAACAAATCAAATATTCTTGGAAACGTATATTGTTTCTTGATCGTCTCTTTGTTCAATTAACAATAGTCAATACAAAGTATCCACGATCCATCCTTCTTCCATAAAAAAATAACTAGGGCACCCCAAGGTGACACACTTTGATGAATAAGTCCCAAGTCCAACAATTCCTTCAATTTAATTTTCAACTCCTTCAATTTAGGCATTGACATCTGGGGAGGAGCACTTGCAATAGGTCCAGTTCCTAGTTTCAAGTCTATTGTAAACTCCAACTCTCTTTCGGGTGGTAAAAATGGTAATTCTTCTAGAAAAATGTTTGCAAATTCTTGCAATACAGGAATGTTTTCTAGCCCTTCTTCCTCACCCTTTCCATTCATCTCTAATATTCCATATATTTTGCATCTCTTGTGCATACTCTTCCGCAATTTTAGGGAAGAAATGAACCTCATGGAAACTCCCTGGTTTCTTCCCACAATCACTCTACTTCATCCCAAAGAATTTGTCAAACTTAAGTGTTTCTTATTATAGTTAATTATTGCATCATGTGATTCCAAACAATCCATTCCAATCACTATTTCATAATATCCTAGTACCTTGACATAAAGATCTACCTTTGTTACAAAGTTTCTCATTTTAAGGATACAACCTGTAACATTTTGTCCAACCTTCTGTTTGGCAGCCAATGCCATTTCTACATACTTGAACTCATCCTGATCAACTGCATTTGACTTAAATATCTTCATCCCTACACTAGATATGAAGCTCTCAGTAGAACCTGGATCTATGAATACACTGTATTTTTGGTCTTTGATCATAACCGACATCTTTGGCATAGTGGAATAATGCTCATCCTGGTGGTTATTCACCGTTGTATGTATCCTATGGGCCTTATGAAAATATACAACTATAATGGGTCCTGATGATTTGGCCACTTTGTCGTTCTGAATCAGTTCATCTTGCTAGTAATGTGGTTTACCACATGTCCAACATCTAGTCTTCAGTCTAATGCTCCTGGTCCTTGAAGTAAAAGTTTCTTGTATAACAACCTTTGATCCTGGTTTGTTCTATTGAAAGGGCCTCAACTACTGTTGCGGTCAACAATGATATTGTTTTGATCCTCTATAAGGAGTCCTTTTCTTTGGAGTTTGTTTTCATGGTGCCATAAATACAGGTCTTCTAGGCATAACTCGAGGCCCTATAGTATGTATGGGTGGTGTCAGATATTGTTTCTCTCTTGATGATGTCTTCCCAGTCTATCAATAGGGATTCCTTCCCTTACCACCACCATTCATCTCTTCCTCATCTATGAGGGCCTTATGAACCACATCATGCAAATTCTTAGGCATTAAGATCCTCACCTTCGCACGAATCTTGGAGTTAAGGCCAAAAAAAAATTTGTTGACCTTCAACTTCTCTGTGTTCAAATGTGGAGGATACCTAAGTAGCTCCATGAATATTGCCTCATACTTTGGGACCGTATGACCACCCTGTCATAAGGCATTGAACTCATTAAGATGATTCTCAATTAATTCTTCAGACAAATACCTTTCCCGGAACCGTTCCTCGAATAGTTCCCATGACACGTCTTCGACGACCATGTTTACTTGAGTAAGGAGCACCTTCGACCATAGAAGAGCACTCCCCTTCAGATGAAATACCACCATGAAAAATTTCTATTGTGAAAATGAAATACAACTTCTCACCCAACCTATCCTACAAGTTTAGGACTTCCAAGACACATAATCCATGCTCAAGTCTAGGATTTGTTTGATTGATCTTGACCATTTAAAGTGTCAAGACTGGAAAATGTTTTGTGGAACAATGAAGTGTCTATTTCCCATAATCTCATTTCATTCCAAATATTTTTAATATAAACAAAACGTCCTTAACTACCCTTTTGTAAACAGAGAAAATTTGGTAGTCTAGTTACTTCATCAAACATCATTGCATGTTATTTCAATACCTTATCACCTTACTCATTAAGGATATGAATACAACCCAAAAACACCAAGACAATAAGATTAAACATAAAAAATAATCCTTTTAACCTACAATCTACCATTTATGAAAAAACTAAATCACTTAGATACAATGAAGAATTAATTTGTAACTCGTAGCGAGAGTCTGTTCTAAAAACGATTTTAGGTTCTATAAGAAGCCTGAAGCGTCTCTTCTAAGAACATAGTGCAACACCTCCAAAGTCAATTCTAGGAGTGTGTATATGGCTCCTTGAAGGCTCGAGATTCAGACCATGCAACACCCGAGGTGCTTAGAGACCCTCTCAAGTTGAGAATATGTCACAAATTTTGTAAGTACAAGCTCAGGAAAGATAGTGTGAATATACATAGGGGAGGCACAAGTACACACTCAACAATTAACATCTAAAGCTGAGGAGTTCAAATCAAGGAAAATATTAAAAGAGATAGGGGTGCAGGGTTCAAGAAGGAATCAAGACCATAGAACCAAGAGAAATATATAGTATTTGTCAGATCTGGGAGTTGTAGAGGAGGGTTCTTAGATCAACATTCGATTAAGTCTTTGTCATCAGATTTGACAAGGGTAGATCAGTGAAGGGGAGACAATGTGGGATCGGAGGGTCAAGTTAACTATCATGCCAGTTTTAGTTTCGCAATCCACACAGTTCATTGATCATCACCTATAAACAGATCAATGATTCGCATCGATCACACTATCAACGAGTGGTTTTGAATAGAGAAATTGGAAGAGGGTTTAACAATTGTGCTACTCGATGGTCCACAATCCTCCCAAGTCATCCATCTTCAATATTGATGAAATCAAAACCATCGATTTAGCTCGTTGATTATCACTCAAGGAGATGGGTCGAGGTCATATATATCGGTAATACAAAGGGAGGATAGAGGTCATTCGGGATAGTTGACAAGGAGGGAATAACCCCTAATTCCCGAAGCTCTTAAGCGATCTACACCCTAGATCAGTGAGTTTTTTCTAAACGTTGCATCTGTTAATATTTTTTCATTAAAGGAGGATAGTTAGATAAAGTCAATATGTTTGAGGTTTAGGCTCTAGAGAATCTCATTTTGGGAGAAAAGGGAAGTGGAAAAAAAGGACAATTCAGAGTCTCGAACCCAAAAATGAATCTAGAAAATTTATCCAGGACCAATCACATTCGTTGGATGAAATATGATTGGAAGTAAAGAATAAAAACTTATATTGTTGACCACTTTGACGCTAACCATGTTAAGAACCAAATATCAATATAGCATAAAAAATCTTCAGAAAAAGTACTCAATGCCTTGAAAAAGAGAGAATTTCATACAATAAGTCTCTTTGAGGGGGCAACCTCCTTTTACCCCACTTAAATGTTCAAGTACAGGATGATTCAAAATTAAAATGTATCCTTGGTATATATAAGAGACTAGGAGGTATAATTATAACTAATGGCCTAAAGCTGACATAAATAAAATAACATTACTAATCTAATATGCCCCGATTAAGGGGTAATGAGCCAATATTAGGACTTAACATGCCCCTCCCCTTGAGACAAGTTTTTTCCACAACGCTTAAGTAACTCTGGATGCTTTTGTATAAAAGACTCATCTTCCCAAGTGGAATCTTCAGCTGATATTTTCCTCCATTTAATGAGATACTCTGAAATGGATCTATTCCTCAGTTGTCAAATTCTTGTGTCAGTGATGGCTTCAGGATCTAATATGATTTTTCCTTCCTCGTCAAATTCTAGAAATATAGTTTGAACTAGGATCTTGTCACCTATAACCTTCTTTAAGCATGAAACATGGAAAACTGGGTGTACTCGTGAAGATGCAAGAAACTCCAATTTGTATCCCATAGTACCAATCTTTTGCAACACCTTATAAGGGCCATAGTACTTTGGTGATAATTTATTATCCTTATTCGCTTGCTTGAGGGACATATGTTTGTATGGTTGTAGTCTTAAAAATACCCAATCCCCTACTTCAAAACTTCTCTCACTATGATGTTGATCTACTTGTTGTTTCATGCAATTTTGTGCCATGTTCAAGTTTTCCTTTAAGATTTGGAGAACTTGTTGTTGATTCTTGATGTGATATTCCACTTCTTGAACCTTAGATTTTTATTTTAGAGAAGAAGTGATGGAAGGATGGTGGTATCCATAAAGTTCCATAAATGGTGTCATTTTTGTTACAGTATGAAAGGAAGTGTTATACCACCATTTTGCCAAGGATAACCATTTAAACCATTGTGTTTGTTTATCAGAGACAAAGCAAAAAAGGTATCCTTCCTGACATTTGTTCACTATCTCAGTTTGTCCATCAGATTGATGATGATAGGATGAGATATGAGCCAATTGAGTACCCAAACAAGAAAATAATTATGTCCAAAAATGTCCAGTGAAGATGGGATCTCTGTCAGTTACAATAATCTTTGGGCTGCCATGTAGCTTTTTAACTATCTCCATGAATGCAGTGGCAACTGTACTAGCTTTAAAGGGATGAGAGAGGGCACAAAAGTGTGTGTACTTGGTTAGTTTATCAACAATCACCATGATAACACTCTTTCCTTCAGACTTTGGTAACCCTGCGATGAAATCCATGGAAACCTCCTCCCAGTGCTGACTTGGGATGGATAATGGCTGTAAAAGACCTGGGGTCTTAATTGTTTCCACCTTATTTTGTTGGAAAACCAAACATTCTGCTACAAACCTTTCAACATCAATTTTAAGGCCATCCAAAAAAAAATCCTTCTTGACTCTATGGTAGGTTTTCAAAAATCTCGAGTGCCCTCCTACTGGAGAGGTGTGCAGTTCCAATAGCACCTTTTGTTTGAGTTG
>JZKD02S1945129.1:438185-452120 GCA_000966675.3 Picea glauca | reverse complement strand
AAGTAATACACGTGGTAACACAATGAGATCCCATGTCATCATATTCCATGTCAACAAGATCACGTCAAAAATGACATGTGGTGCAATTATATAGTGACAAGTGTCGAGGTCTAGTTGGAACATAAGGTACGAAAGTTATGAATCAAGGTGACACGTGGCAACCATTCCGCCAATGCCACATCAACAGTGACATCAACAACCTTGTCACTCTAGGGGTATGTCACTCTAATATATTTGAATCCAAAGTAAACCCAGTTATCCAAAGAGTCAAATCTCCGAAATCATTTCTAGTCGTAGATCGGAACAAGGTATAGAGACCATTGATCTCCAAGTTAAACAATATTTGGCTCTCCAGTTAAGTTAAAGGTAAGGGTTAAAGGTTGCAAAGACCCTGAATTTCTGAACTTATGAAGTAAAGGAGATATATATATCTAGAGAACAACGAGGATAATTAGATCTTCAAGTATGCATCCTTTGTAGAGTTGGAAATTCGGCACTGTGGGGAAAATGCATTGATGGTTACAAAAAGGTGATACTCCCGAAGGTCCAAACTCCATATGGGATCTCCACCGTGTTGACAATTAAAATCACAACGATGAATATTGCTCGAAAATGATTGCCAAGCTCTATGATTTATTTATAATAAAAATAATAAGCTAGTAGGTGGGAACCCTTGTATACCAGTGGCGATATGATGGATGTGTTGCACTCATATTTTTATTTTTTGTTATAATTATGCCAACATAGTCTTCTACAGCTGATGATGCAATTCATTGTTTTATTCATCATGGAGACATAATATGGTTGGATGAATGTGGCATTACTAGATGGTTTTGATGGTCACTTGTGATTTATGACAATATTATGGATAAAAGAATTATCTTTTACAGGTGTTATGTTTATGCATTAAAATATCGATTGATTATTTTACATATGATTTTTTGCAAAACAATGATGTGATTATGTGGGAGCTTAAAAAAAAGGAAACGAGATTATATACAAACCTTAAGGTATATGTTATTGACACAAATGAAGGGTGATAGACCTTGTTGCTACTATGTGCCTTGGTTAAAGGATTATGTGTGAGGCATATATGGTAATGTTATAAGATACGGTTGTTGTTAAAGTTTTTATATGACTCGGGGTGGCACACTATAGAATAGATATAGCAATGGATATTTGTTTGAATTAATGGTTTATGCTATGGTGTATGGGTTGGATTGTACATTGAAATGAATACGGGTGGGGAAGGAAGTGACATTCATTTACTGCACGTCACTCAACAACCCCCGAGCCCATCACCCTAGCCATAGTTTCATTTATTTTTTCGGCTCTGGTGGTTGTGGAGGCTCCGTGATTTCTAGTTTTGAAAGGAAAATACAGTCCAAATCTTCCCTCATGAATTTTTTTCCAAGTATGGCTCTATTTTCCATCCATGATGGTCCCTCTATGTTATGAATCGATTTTTTCACTCAGGATTGCATGAAGTATGTGTTTTTCTTAAGTTTTGACTATGTATCAGTGTTTTTCTTATGGTTTCTTCTATGAATACCCTTGACTATTGTTATTTTAAATAAAAAGAATGGATTTTATTTCTGTGTGTATCCTATGCATTGGTTTATTGGTTTAAAACACATCGATCAACTTGGGATTTTACGCTAGTTTTGTATGGAAAGTTATGATAATGGTGTAACAAGCTCTAAGTTTTGGTGTGTGGTTTTTACTACCAGTATTGGTGTTGAATTCTTGTCACTCATTTTCCTCTCGGTCATGGTTATGTCTCATCCCACCTGGTTGTAATACAAACTGTTAAGAGTTTCATTGTCCATGCTTTGTTCTAACCGAGCACAAGTTTTATTTTTTCATGGCATTACCTTCGCTATCATTGTGTTGGAAGCATTTCATAGTAGGGTTTGTATTGCCCAAAACTTTGAATGGAAGCCTGTATATATGTTGGGTTACTGGGTTATGCTCGAGCATTCTTTCCACAGTGTTTCTAAGAGTTTGATTCTCTAGTTATTCATTGGAGGTGGCTGATTATTATGCTCTGGTAACCCTCACTGTCAAGTTTTTTAAGGTTACATTTCTATGGTGAATTTGGAAAGGGCACGTGCTCTCTGTTTTTGAAAAATACTACTCCTTGATTACTTATCTGTGACAAATTGTTTAAAAAAAAGGGGGCACGAGTGATCTATGTGTTTTTAGAATCTTTCTTGATTAAGCCATCTCTCGTTACCTCTCTGCAATAATTTTTTTAAAAGGGCACTAAATATCTGCATCTCATAGACTTTCTCATGTGGTAAAGATATCTACTCTTATCTCCATTGTTGTGTTAAACCCTAACATGATCTTGTTTTTGTCAAGGATTAAAAAACACATGCATGTGCTTGGTTCTATCTCGCCTCAAACAGTATTTGGATCTGTCTTTTGTTGAGAATTTGTTCTAAAGAAAGTATGTACACGAATCTCAGGCTCATAGTTTCATGTTATTGATTAAATGTTGTTTTCATATTAGGACTTGGGTTGATTATATATGAACACCTATGTGTGATTGAATCGAAGCCCGATTATGAGTTTTAATGAAAATAAATTATGTCAAACAATATTGGAAATTCAATAGTTGGAGGTTAATATTGGGCCTATTCCTATGTGAGTTTAAGAAATAAATAATTGGATGTTATGGTTGTAATTCCTATGTATATTTCTATTTTGTTTTAAAAGGCAAACGGGTTAGCATTGGAACATGAAAGACTATGCCTCAAAGGGTTATAATTATGGAATTGGAAATGATGTTATTATGTTGTTCATAGATATTGTATAATATGTGAAGGCTGCTATAATTGAACTATTATGGGCAATTGAATCATCTTCTATTAGAAGTCAACAAGCATTCTCTCTGTAAATAAGGGACAGTTAAATTATTTTGGTTTTAAAGTGGATGATTATTAGACTGTGAGTCTGAACAAAGTTAGGGTTGTTGTTTGATTTAATTTATTTTTTTATGAACAATATTTGTATTATTCCCTCTCATACTATCACTTTTTGGCTCATTTTACACCCCTCATGATCCCACTTTCATTTCTACATAGCCAGTTCTATAAAATAAATTAAAAACTTGATTCAAAGTTATGCAGGAACGCAACAGAATACACAAATAACCATAAATAAAAATATGTAGGGGAAATAACACTTCATTTCATTAATATCAAAGAACTAAAATTTGTTTACAGACATAATGGAAATAAACTAGCTAGGGCGCTAGTAGCTTATCTATGAGAAGAGATGTGGCAGCTACAAGCCTCTGAACTCTATGTTACAATGAGGCTTGAAGGCCTATATATTATTGAAAAACAATGGAAAACTCTAAGCATCCAAAAACCTAACCCTAGGAGATGAAACGCCATAATATGGGCCCCATCGAGGTAGATTGGTACATCAATTTCCTGGGTTGTAACTTTGGCATACTATCCTTGTTTGACACACATGATACATCATTAGAAATATATATCCAAGGGATACAACTATTGATAGAAAATATCAAGGTTTGGAATGGACTCATATTTTTCAAAGGTTTGATGCCCAAAAAACATCATTTAGGGCCTCAAAACGGCTCTGGAAGTTCAAGACCCAAAAAACTACCAAAAATAGTAAATTGTGCTATAATTAAGGAAACTAAGAAATTGAAAGAAACAATGGTGGGGGTCCAATTGGAATTGGAGGGTGGACATAAATATCCACCTAGACCATTCATCCCCACTTAGGAAGCAATGGTCCCCATTGTGTTGAGTTCCTCCATGAGATGTGGAAACTGTTGTTGAACTTGGTCTCTGGTGAGCCACTTGCCTTGGTGAAGGAGTTGGCCTGCTTTGAAAACTTGATATAGTGGGATCCTCTTCTGGCAAGTGTTCTTGATCTATTTGTCCATAATCCAATCAATTGTGGCTTGTTCCATGTAGTATCGGTTTAACTCTGTTGGTGTGAGTTTTTTTTCCATGTCAGATGTGTCCAGTAGAGGTGGAAAGTAGGGCTAAAGGCATTCCACATTGAAAACTTGGTGTAGACCAAGGAATGGTGGAATATTGAGCACTAGGGAATTATCCCCTACAACCTTGGTGATGGTGTATGGCCCATATCGGAGAGGGTGAAGCTTGCGATGGGATCCAGCGAGGTGCTCCTTCTGTAAATGTAGCCACACTTTGTCGCCCACTTGGAAGTTGTGTTGCACCTGATGCTGATCATGCTGCTACTTGTACTTAGCATTGACTCTGTCCAATATGTCATGAACCTATTGGAGAATGTGTTGAATGTGCTCAATGAAGCTATTCACCTTGGAAACTCCAGACTGGACATGAGCCAAATCAACCTGAGTAGCCGCAAATGGCTGCATGGTTATGTCAATGGGACATAGTGGCTAGAATCCCAAGCTCACCTGAAAGGGGTTGCGGTCTATTGAGTTGTGGAGGGCCTGATTATAAATATGTTATACATAGGGAAGGATTTCATCCCATGTGTGCGGATGATTTAAGTTGTACATGTGAAAAATGTGTACAATCATCCTATTGATGACCTCTGTCTAGCCATCAATTTGGGGATGGAAAGATGTGGAATTAGTGAGCTTGATGTCCAACATTGACTAAAAGCTAGACCAAAATGTATTGAGGAACCTGTTGTCCTGATATGAGATGATAGACTATGGGATCCCAAAGTGTAACCACACTTGTTCAAAGAAGAGTTTAGTAGTGTCTTTTGCTGTGATATTCTTCTTACAGGGTTCCATAATGGCCATCTTCAAGAATCTATCGACGACCATGAAAACATAGTCCTTACCATGCTTATTATAAGGAATGAGCAACATGTAATCCATGGAGATGGATTCCCAAGGTCGACTAGGGGTAGGCACCAAAGTATAGAGGCCTTGCTTCATGATGGTTGGTTTAGCAATGGTGCAAGCAGTGGAGGATCTGATGTACTTCCTGATATCATGTCGAAGGTGTGGCCAACAGAAATAATTTTGTAGTATTGCCACTATTTTCTCGACCCCGAAATTCCTAGCAACCCAACTATAGTGTGCTTCCCAAATAATCCCGACACGCTTGCTTGAAGGAACACAAAGGTGTCCCAGATGACATAGTAGTGCATCCTGGAGGTGAAAATTTGGAACTCGGATACCCTCCAAGAGTGTCTTGTATGTGGGGTGGAATTATGTATCATTCTTGTAGAGAAGTGGCCAATCGGAAGTCTCATTCCCACAAGACTTGAGCATGGTGGTTATTTCCACGATCGGTGGTCTACTGAGGTAGTATGAAACATTATTGGTGTTTCCATTCTTGTACTTGATGTTCACATGAAACTTTTGCAGATATGTGGACCACTTCTGATGGAGATCATTCTACAACTTCCCTTGTGTCTGTATGAACTACAGGGGTCGATGGTCTATGTGGATGATCATTTCCTTCCCCAAAATGTAATGCTTCCATTGACGACAAGCCTTCATAATGGAATACATTTCTTTGTCATAAGTGGGATACTTTTGAATTGTGTCAAACAATGTCTCACTATGATATGCCACTGGATGCCTCTGTTGAGTAAGAATTTCCCCAATAACATAGTCAGAGGCATCTATCTCAATCTCAAATGGTTGTTTCAATTCTTGTAATGTGAGCATTGGGGCAGAACAGAGGTGATGTTTCAATTCTATGAACACCTTTTGTTGATATTGCGACCAAAATAATTTTTCTTTCACTCCTCCCTTGGTGACTTGACTCAAGGGCCAAGTGATATGATAGAATCCCAACACGAACCTGTGGTAGAAACTAGAAAGACCTAGAAATCTACAATGATCTGTTATAGTGGTTGGGGTTGGCCAATATCAGATGAATTGGATCTTGGTTGGATCCACATGCACCTCATGCTCATCAGTAATGTATCCTAGATACTAAAAATTTTTCATGCCAAAATTTCACTTCTCCAAATTAGCACACAACTTGTGTTTCTGTAGTGTTTGGAGGACCTGTCGTATGTGGTGGAGGTGCTCTTCCCAAGTCTGGATTAATATTTGGATGTCATCCAAGTACACTACTACAAATGAGTTGGTGAATGACCGCAAGATGTCATCCATCGAAATCATGAAGGTTGCAAGAGCATTCTTCAACCTGAAATGCATGACCAACCATTCGAAAAGGCCCTCCATGGATTTGAAGGTAGTCTTCCACACATCGGACAGTGTAGAGGTACCCTTGTAGGTGAGGTGACTATGTCTCAGTAATCCTCCATGACCTTGTCCATTTTTTGTTGTCATACAAAGGAGCCCTGTCTGGAGGTTGTGGACATAGTCTTCTTCTTGCTCTGAGGAAAGATCGGTAGGAAAACAAATTTCTTGGTTTTGGAAATGATCTTACTGTATTGTTTTGAAGTACCCAAGAAGATAGCAGCAGTTGGTGGTACCTATGGTATCCTATAAAACTTATTTCCAAAGGTAACAATAACAACATGAGGTTGGGACTCATACACAACATGTCGCTTCCACAAGTATGGTTAGCCTAATAATACATCACAAACATCAAGAGGAGAAATGTCACATAATACCTCATTAGTGAAGGACTTGATCCTGTAGAGAAGGCGACATTGCTAGCTGACGTGGAGATCCCATACTTAGTGAATCCACCTGATGGTGTACGACTATGGGTGTGTTTTGGTTGGCAAGCCTAACCACTTCACGATCTCTACTGAAATGAGGTTCTTTTGGCTCCCACTGTAGACAATGAAATGTAGTGGGGAACACTTTACCGACATCTAGGAGTGGAAGAGATGCTCCTCCTCCTTTGGATCTTCTAGTTCTTCCTTCTGGATATTTGTACTAGAAATGGTGGTGTGGGGATCTGTATCTATAATACGCTTCCCTCTATCATTCCCTTTATCGGGTTCTGATTCAATGTCATAGCATGCATATGATTCAAAATCCTTCATCTTGGGAACCAGTGACTGCCTGGCCAAAAACTCACTTGTATTGTGAGTGGAGCTCTTATAAAACTCACACCACTCTACTGTGTCCTTCGAATTCATAACGATTTTCTTTGCTTGTGTCTTTGGTATGTTGTCTTGAGCCTCCATGCCTTGTCTTTGTCCTTTGTTCTGCGGTTTGGAGGAACCTTTCACTTTCTTTTGATTCATAGATTCAAAGTCTCATTTATTTTGTTTCAATTTCTTCTCAATATTGGTAGCATACCGGTATGCCACACCAAGTGAGGATATGTCGAGGAATCAATTTCCTCCTTAATGTATATGTGCATACAACTACGATACTTTAACAACAAATATTATTTCATCTCTTTGATACTCAAATTTGTGCACAATGTATGGAACAGATTCATCATCATGGACATCTTGATCCCCTTTTTGTCACAGTGTAGTCCATTGTATGTACTTTTCCTCATAGATCCCCACGGGATAATATTTCTCCTTGATGGTGTCTAGGAAATAATTCTGAGTTGGTAAAGCCAAGAACATAGAGGTTTCCTCTTCATCCTTTTTCTCAGAGTAGGTTTCCCACCAGTCCTTGACATGGGGGATGGCTTTGAGCAGTGAAAAATAATCTTCTCCTCGTCGAAAAAGTCATGAACTGAGAAATATCATTCTAATAGATTCAACCATCTATCTAAATCATTTTCATATATTCGACCATCGAATATGGGAATGTTAAAGTTTACTTATTCCTTAAAAGAGGTTGCGTCTCTAGAGTGGTTGTTGGATGCAGATGCCCCGGTAGTGGGCAATTGTTGAAGGATCTGGGCAAAGTTATCCATCATCACGTTCCTTTTTTTTTCAAGGGACTCCTCTAGCAATATTTTTATAAGATCTACTTCTCCCTCATATTTATTTTTGTCCCCCATGGGTAATCATTGGGTTTTGCAAGGCTGATATTGCAAAGGTTCAACTAGATTGAGCCCTAACTCCTTATACCCCGACCTCATTGGGGACATGCAAAGAAGGATCGAGAAAGAGAAGACCTCTTCGATACCACTGATATGAATTTATGTAGGAATGAAACATAATACACAAATATCCATAAATACAAAGAATCAGTGGAAATAACATTTCATTTCATTAATATAAAAGAATTGAAATTTGTTTACAGGCAAAATGGAAATAAACTAGCTAGGGTGTTGGTAGCTTAACCCTGAGAAGAGATGTGGTGGCTACAGACCTATGAAATTTGTGTTACAATGAGACTCAAAGGCATATATATTATTGAGAAACAATGGAAAAACTTAAACATCTAAAAACCTAACCCTAGGAGATGAAACACCAGAATATGGACCCCGTCGGGCTAAATTGGTACATCAATTTCTCAGGGTCGTAACTTTGGCATACTATCTTCATTTCACACACACGATATATTGTTAGAAAGATATATCCAAGGAATACAACCCCCGATGGATAATATCAAGGTATGAAATGAACTTGTCTTCACCATAGTTTTGATACCCAAAAAACGTCGTTTAGGGCCTCAAAACGACTCCAGAAGTCCAGGACCCGAAAAACTGCCAAAAATAGTAAATTGTGCTACAATTAAAGAAACTAAAAAACATGAAGAAACAATGGTGGAGTTACAAGTGGAATAGGTGGGTGTCCATCAATATCCACCCGGATCAACACTCTATATGGAAGTGGTAAAATATATGACACAAAAATAGGTGGCAGCTGATATATTTTGGTATTGATTGCACAATTAGTTATTTAATGAATTGTTGAAAAGTACTTGTGTTTTTTCTCCATATCATGCTACCACTTTTTCTCTCATTACAATCCCTCCATATGTACCATGAACCCTATTTCACCCCCTGCTCACTTGGAAATTATTAAATGATTTCTTATGGATTGAATTGCATGGGTTTTATGTCAATTTCCGAGCCAAACTTTCTTTCATATTAACAAAATGTCATGTATGGTATGATAAGAGCTAGTTACTAATGAATTTCTACATATAGGATGTGTTTCTTCAGTAGAGGAAGTCATGGAAGAAACAATATAGGAAGAGGTAACTAGAACAAAGGGGCTAGAAGGCCTAGTTTTTCAATTCATTTTGATATTGACCCCCAGGAGCTGAACCATTTGTTTCAATCTAGGTTCTTCAATTGGATTGGGAAAGGGATAGTTCAATCCCAACCAGAGAGGCCTACCTTCCAATCTCAAAATATCTCTAGTATTCATGGGCCTCCTCAAGTATCCATGCAACCAAAAGTTCCTGAAAATGATGGATGGAAGGAGATTGTTAATCCAATAGTCTCCCACCATCATGGTTGGCCCAACTTGTCATTGCCTCCTCCTCCTCCACCTATAAATCCTAATGTTGAAATTCCCCCTATACATTCACCTATCCAGTCCTTTAATGATAGGAAACAATGTAAATCGATGTTCCCCATGTACATGACAAAGGTAAAGTTGATTCCTCCCCTTCATCTCCTTCAAATGACTCATCAAAATTAGTGTCCTCCCATATGCATCTGAAGGACAATTTATCCCATGTTATTAGTGAGATTAAGCCTCAAGGTTTGAATCAACCTAAGCCTAGTTCTAGGAAGTCCAAAGGGAACAACAGTAACAGAAGAAGGATTTCCTATCAAAGTGGCAAATATGGATTTTAATTTATGTGTTTATGGTTGAGTTGTTGAAGACAATGGTCTACAAAAAGTTTTGGACAACAAGCTATTTTTTTTTGGATAATGTGGTTATTTACATGTTTTGGATATGATTTGAGTTATTTCTGATATTTAATATTCAAATTTTGGAAATATTTATGGGAGCAACAAGGAGGCACGTGTTTAAATGATTATCTAATTGTGTTTATTTTTTGCAAAGAATAAAATAAGGGAGTCACAAGGGGTCCCACCTACTTATTTATTATTTAATAAAGACCCTTAACTATTATTATTATTGTGACTTCCATTAAACTAAAACTAGTTAAGTTTAATTAACTTAACTAAAGGAAGTAGTTGAACTACTTCAACTGATTTGGAATGCATAAAAGCAAAATGAGAAGGAAGAACAAGGGGAGAATAGAAGGAGAAAGAAATACTAAGGTTTTCTCTTTTGTTTTCATGAGATAGTTCAATTTTCATTCATTCTTGAGTTCATTAAAGGCCTAATTCTCTTTTTGACAACATGGTGCTATTTTAGGCAGCAAGGTTCAAAGATAAACCATATCATTCAGATGCTTGTTTCATAGGTGTTGATCTATCATTGATAGCTTGTGTATACTTGTCTATTTATGAATTAAGTTTCGTAACTGATAAAGGATATTGTGGAGAGTCAAATTGGAAGCAGTATGTGGAAAGATGATCCACATTTTAACGTTCAGTGTTTACTTCTTGTCAGAGTTCTTTTGTATGGTTTTCATCGAGGATATATAAATTAGACTTTGGTCCATGCCCTCACAGGAATTTTGTAAAGAGAAAGATACTTTGATTTCTTGGAATGGAATAAAGAGATTGCTATTCTGTCTCATTTGTGTGTATCTGTGACTTGGTTACTTTTTATTTTGATGTCCACATTTACTTTCTGTAATCTATATATTTTCTGAAAATTATATAAGAATTCCATATTTTGCAACAATATTTTCATTAAAACAATCATCCTAAGCCCTTGTAATTAATACTTGTGATTTGGGAAATACTTTTTGAGGCTATAAAACATAGGGTGATATTCCCCACTATGTTGTCTTAGCCAAGAATGATTCAAAAATGCTTGAGTAAGATAAATCATATATTTTCCTCACATTTATTTGGCGATCATACTTGGGAGATCTTCCATATCTCTCTAGTTGATTGTATTCTTGATTATCATTGAATATATTATATTTCTTCTTTTGATTCTTTGATTGTTTTATTTTCTTCATGACAATACATATTACAAGTCAGCCCAATATTAAGCTCGGTCTTAAAACTTAGAATATCATTGATTTAACCTTATTCAATACCATCTTAGAAACCACTAAAACCTGAGCTGAGCTTGAATTCTCATGGGTAGTGATTGATCAAGGCACAAGTGTCTGAGAACGTTGGGAAGCTAAGAAAAGACAACCTAGGAATCAACCATAGCTTTTTGTTTCCTAATTTTTTTTTTCTTCATTTCATGTCCTTAAACCCTTGTATCTCTATGAGAAGAACATGTTTATCACATGATATCAACCCTATTGCCAAAATAGGAAGACGAAACATTTTTTTTTCAACCCAACAAGATAATCTAAGGATAACTTTGTATGCTTAAGACAAATTGTCTTTCTCTCCCTTACCTATCATTCATAAGATGGAATCTAGTAGTGGATCTGGTGGCACTGGAGGTTCTTCTTCATCTCAACCTTTATCCTCATCGGTGATTGGTAGCTTGCATAGCCATCAAGTCCCTATCCAATTTACCACCAATCCCACTAAGGTCATAAAGAAGTATGGTCTCTTTCAGTTCGAATAATATGCTACTACTACTCTATGGCATGTTTCATCTCCCATGAATCTAGCACCTGCTACTCATCCACTTCCAAAATTCAAAGCGAATCTCACTAGGTTTTCAAGAAATAACACGATCACTACGAATGAACACTAGGTGGAATTTTCTAATGCTTGTCACAACATAGTAGCCAATGACAATGACACTTGTATGCGCTTATTTGTTAATTCCCTTCAAGGGAAAGCAACGATATATTTATTTGACCTTCCTCCCAAGATTCATTCCACTTGGTAGGAGATAGGTTATTGATTCAAATCTACTTATGGGAATTCTAAGAGCCCAATCGAACAATTACATGAGTACAATAACATTTTGTATAAAGACGATGAGATGATCAAGTCTTTCAACTTACGTTTCACTAAGTTATATAACCAAATTCTTGAACTTATTCACCCTCAAAACCAAGCCTTTTGTATGCATTACTATAATTCTATACCTTCCCCATATTTTTATAGGCTTGAAGAAAAAGGTATCGACAATCTTGGTTCTACTCTGCATACTTGTCTAGAGTATGAAGAAAAACTTGAAAGAACAGGTCTTCCCAAGGGATACTTAATTAAACAATCAGACATATCCACCCTCTTACATCTTGTACAATACATGAATAATTGAATGGTAGCGTATGCGAGAAAGGGAAATGTCCCTTCAATTACTCTTGTGGCCTCATCTTCTTCTTCACCACCCTTTAGGAATCCTAATGAAAAAAAATTTAAGACTAAATCCATTATTCCTCATAGTTGGTGTATCTTTTGCAAGGAAATCCATGAGGAGAGTACTTGTGAGGTAAAAAAGAGTTCTATAAATAAAATATTTGGCAAAAGGCCTAAGACTACTATAGTTTTAGATTTCACAGAACCAGAGGATGTCTTGATCATAAACACTAGGAATAAATCCTATCCTTAAATAGGTAAATATGATCCTCCTCGCACTTCTTCTAGCCCAATCTCATCTTCACCAGATGCTAGTATACATGTTACTAAAATTCTTGACAGTAAAGGAACTCCCTCACATCTTCCCTCTTCCAAATACAACATTCTCAATCAATTGGCTAATATTAAAGTTGATGCTACCTCCCTGGACATGGTTATCGTCCTTAAGCAACAAAATCATTTGAAAAATTTCATGGAAGGTAAATCTTCCATCGTATACAACATCTCTAAAGAGGTAGATAAAGAGGACTCAACTGTAAATAAATTAGGTGTACATAATTTTAGACACCCTGTAAAAAAAACCCAATTTTTCATTTTTGTTAATATTATGGACAAAATAGGCAATTTTTGTCTGATTGACGAATGTTCAGGCCCAAACGTAATGTCAAAAATTATTATGGAAGAGATAGTCTTGTCTTCTACAAATGAAAATGCCAGAAGCATGCTCTCTTATAATAGTTTACAACAATTGACCATAGGTGAGATCAAGGATGTGACCTTGATTTTCTGTGTGCATCCTGAAATAAGGACAACCCTTAATATTCAAGTAATTGACATGCCAGTGAGTAATTATTCAATCATCTTAGGAAGATACTAGAAATCCTTGACAAGTGGATACCTCTCACTCGACGGGACACACTTATTTATTCCTCGGAATGAGATTAACATCATAGTCCTAAGGGAGGGAAGAATTTCACCTTATATAGAAATCATCCCATATCCTACTATAAATTATATCGAGGAGGACCTAGGAGTGTATTCCATCTTTGCATATGAGGACAACACTATATTGGAACAAATCGACCTAGAGGATGGGATGTGGCATATGCAATTTGATGGTTCATGATCCAATGAAGGAAATGAAGCTGGCATTATCTTGTACTCTCCTATGGTTAAAATTCACAACTTTTCCTATAGTTTAGAGTTTTCTTGCACAAACAATGTCACCAAATTTGAAGTGTTACTGGTAGGCATTGAAAAATTCTATAATTTAGGTTGTGGTCACCTTACAATTTTTAGGGAATCTGAGCTTGTTGTAAACCTTGTACGTAAGATATATTCTCCTAGAAAAAAGTTAATGAAACTCTAACCCAAACTATTTGGACGCTTATCTCGAACTTGCTATCTTTCAACATCACTCATGTTAAAAGGGAATTGAGCTCAATGGTTGACACATTAGTTGCTTTTGCATCCTCTTCAACTTGGAAACTTCTGCCACAAAGACTCGATTGCACCTTTTAATATTTGTATCATCCTCATATCCCTGAAAATGTAGACTCATGGAAGGTCTTTCCTAGTGATGAGAACTTCTATTCTTTCATACAAAATGAACCTTATTATCCCAAGAATATTATATCCATGGAAGACGACAAAATTTCGAAGGGCTTGATGTTGGTTGTGGAGCCTGATTATCTTCCTGATTTAGAGGTCCTTGCTTTCAGCCATGTTTATACCCCATGAAGTATTTACACCCCAGAAGTATGTACACTCTTCCACACGAGGG
>JZKD02S1945129.1:424847-438135 GCA_000966675.3 Picea glauca | reverse complement strand
AACCCTCTTTTATGAGGGAAATGTATTACGGCTATAGATGATGGTGAATATTTTATTCTGAGAGAGGAGACTGTGAGAGAAATAAGAGGAAGTTACGACAGGTTTTGTTGTAGGTTGTATCCCTTCATTTGCTGGATAATAATAAAGGAAGGACGTGACAATTTCTCTGGTGGACGTAGCCCACACTGGGTGAACCACGTAAAACTGTGTCTCTCTTGTATTGTGTGTCTTCTGTGTTTTGTTTCTGCATTTGTTTTATTTATTGCTCCGCGGTCCTGTTTTTCTAACACTTGACTCCTCTAGAAAGTTCATTTTCATTGAGTGATGTAGGGAACAAAGAAAAACATAAAGAAGAGGAGTTGAAAAGGAAAGTGGGTGAAACCATTTACTTGAACATTGGGACACTCGATTCCGCCAAAAATGTTTATGTAGGTGCCCAATGTTCTGATGAAGAAAAGTTGAAGTTCACTGAATTATTTCGTGAATTTCAATATGTTTTTTCTTGGTCTTATGGGGATCTTCATGGTTTTGATCCTTCTCTTATACAACATGCCATTCCTATCAAGGAGGGGATAAAACCATTTAGGAAAAAAACAAAGACCCATTAACACTTCACTGGAATAAACTATTCAGAAGGAGTTGGAAAAACTCTTGAAGGCTGGGATAATTTTCCCTCATAAGTATTCTGAGTGGGTTTCCAATTTGGTTCCTATTCAGAAAACGACTGGTTAGATAAGATTATGCATTGATTTTTGCACATTGAATAGAGCTAGCATAAAATACCATTTTTCTCTCTCTAATATGGAAATGATTTTGTAGCATGTTGCAAGGTCTCAGATGATGTCCATACTTGATGGTTTTTCTAGTTACAATCAGATCAAGGTAAAAAGGATAGATAAATATAAAACCACTTTTATTACACGTTGGGGAACATTTTATTATGAAAGTATGCCTTTCGTATTATCTAATGCAGGTGCCACTTTCCAAAGAGCTATGAAAATATATTTTGATGATTTAATCAGAAAAATTATTTAGAGTTATATTGATGACTTAACTGTGTATTCAGAAAATGGATTAGATCATTTTGGTCATCTTAGAAAGGTTCTCATGCGATGCAGGAAATTTGGAATTTTTTGAAATCCTTCTAGGTCTGTCTTCATATTTACCAAGGGAAAGATCCTTGGGAACATTGTCTCTAAATTAGGAATAAGCATAGATCTTGAAAGGATTGTTGCTATCCTAAATCTTCCTGCTCCTACTTCCAAAAAGGAGGTTCAAGCCTTTATGGGTATTATCAACTTTTTTCGTAGGTTTGTTCTTGATTTTTCTATAGTGGTCAAACCAATTCACAATATTCTTCAGCAAGATCACTCCTTTTCTTGCAATGATGACCTCGAAAATTCTTTTGTGCAGATCAAGAAGGAAATTAGTTCCTCAGCAGTTATGGCGAAACCGAATTTTGAGAAAGAATTTATTATATATACTAATTCCAGAGAGGAAGTAGTTTTTGCTATCCTCATGCAATGTGATGTCCAAGTTAACGAGAAGCCAATAGCTTACATGTGTCAAATTTTTTCAGATGATGAATTTAAATATTCTTATATTGAAAAACATGTTTTTTCTCTTGTTAAAGTTGTTGAAAATTTTTACCACTTTATCATAGGTAAGAACACGTTGGTAAAATTCCCTTTACCTGTTGTCAAGTGTTTTCTCTCATAGACTTATCTTTCAGGTAATATTGCACATTGTCTTACCAAGATCTAGGAGCATGATTTAATTATCATGAATTCTAAAACCATTAAGGGACATGACTTAGCCCTTCACTTAGCTCAACATGCAGAAGCATGTGAATAAATTAATGAACAAGCTAGCTCTTTGTCAACAATATTTTATATTGATAGTCAAATCCTTCCTGTAGCTGAACATCCCTAGTATAAAGATCTGGTGTATTACTTGCAAAACCATAGGTGTCCAGATAACTTAGATAGACATCAAGGGAGAAGGCTTCGTCTTGAATCTTCCAGATATATCATTTTAGGATACTTATTGTTTAGGATATCTGTAGATGGTATGTTACATCGTTGTGTGAAAATTGGTAAGCACAAAAAGTGTTACAATAGACTCATGGATCTTCAGATTTTGTTATTCATGTAGGAGGCCATTTTTCTGCTAAAACTATTTCTTTTAAAATCATCAGGAAAGGGTAATATCGGCCTTCAATATTTCATCATTCTTATAATTTTTCAAGATCTTGTGACAAGTGCCAGAAGTTTTTTGGGAAATAACATATTTATGTCATGTCTTTACAATCTATCCTACCTGAATTTCCTTTTTCAAAATGGGGTCTGGACTTTATTGGTTCTATTAATCCTCCATCTTCATAAGGGAAAGTTTTTATGTTGACAACCACAAACTATTTTATGAAATGGAATGAAGATGTCCCACTTAAGCATTCAAAGGATCAACAAGTGATTTATTTCTTTGAGACTAATATTTTTCAAGATTTGGTCTTCCTTTGGAAATTATTACAGATAACAGTCTCACTTTTATTTCTGCTAAGCTGACTCATATTTTTGTTTGTTGTTATAATGATGTCAGTATAGTATTCTACAATTGATGATGCAAGTCACGGTTTTATTTGTCGTGGAAGCATAATATGGTTGGTTGAATGTGTCATTGCTAAATGGTTTTGATGGTCACTTGTGACTTACGACAGTATTATGGATACAATAATTATCTTTTATAGGTGTTATGTTTATGCATTAAAACATAAATTGATTATTTTACATATGATTTTTTGTAAAAGGATGAAGTGATGATGTGGGAGCTTAAAAAAAAAGGAAAAAAGATTATATAAAAACCTTAGGGTATATGTGATTGACACAAATTAAGGGTGATAGACCTTATTTCTACTATGCTCTTTGGTTAAAGGATTATATGTGATCCATATATGGTATTGTTATAACATATGGTTGTTGTTAAAGTTTTGATATGAATCAGGGTGGAAAACTATGGAATGGATATAGTAATAGATATTTGTTTGAATTAATGGTTGATGTTATGGTGTATGGGTTGGATTCTGTATTGAATTGACTAGGTTGGGAAAGGAAGTGATGTGCATTTACTACACTCCACTCAACAACCCTTGAACTCATCACCCTAGACATAGTTGCATTTGGTTTTTCGGCTCCAGTGGTTGTGGAGGCTCCACAATTTATAGTAGTGAAAGGAAACCACAATCCAACTCTTCCCTCAAGTAAGTTTCTCAAGGTATGGATTCTTTCTTTTCCATCCATGATGGTCCCTCTAGTGTATGAATCGATGTTTTGGCTGAGGATTGCATTAGGTCTGTGTTTTTCTTAAGTTTTGACTATGTATCAGTGTTGTGATTATGGTTTCTTCTATGAATACCCTGAATTGTTGGCATTTTAAAGAAAAATAATGGATTTTATTGTTATGGGTAGCATGTGCATTGGTCTATTTGTTTAAAACATGTCGGTCAACTTGGGGTTTTACTTTGGTTCTCTGTGGAAAGTTATGATAATGGTGTAAAAAGATCGGAGTTTTGGAGCATGGGTTTTACTACCAGTCTTGGTGTTGAATTCTTGTCATGTGTTTTCCTCTTGGTCGTGGTTATGTCTCATTCCTCCCAGTTGCAATACAAACTATTAAGAGTTTCATTGTTTGTTCTTTTTTTTTACCGTGCCCATGATTTATTTTGTCATGGCATTGCCTTCACTATCATTGTGCTCAAAGAGTTGCATAGTTGGGTTTGTATCGCCCAAAACTTTGAATGGAATCCTTTATATGTGTTGGTTTTTCCACAGGTTGTGATCAGGTATTCTTTCCAATGTGTTTCTAGGAGTTCACTTCTCTCGTTATCCATTGGAGGTGGATGACTATTATGTTCTGGTAACACTCACTATCAAGTTTTTAAAGGTTACGTGTTTGTGGTGAATTTGGAAAGGACATTTCTTCTTCAAAATAATACTCCTTGATTACTTATCTGTGACATCTTTTTTTTTGAAAAAGGAGTCACAAGTGATCTATGTGTTTGAAAAATATTTCTTGGTTAAGCCATCTCTCGTTACCTCTCTGCAATAAAATGTTTAAAAGGGAATGAGTTGTCTATGTCTCAAGGAATTTCTCATGTGGTAAAGCTATTTAATCTTACCTCCATTGTTGTGTTAAACCCTAACAATATCTTGGTCTCTTCAAGGATTAAAAAACACATGTGTGTGCTCGGTTCTATTTCTCCTCTGCACGACTTCGTTCTATTTCTCCCCGGGCACTATTTGGCTCTGTCTTTTGTTGAGCATTTCTTCTAAATAAAGTCTATACATGAATCTCAGGCTCAGAGTTGCATGCTATTGATTAAATGTTACTTTTGAATTAGGACTTGGGTTTATTATATATATAAACACTTGTGTGTGATTGAATTGAGGCTCGATTATGCATTTTAGTGAAAATAAATTATGTCAAATAGTGTTGGAAAGTCAACAGTTGGAGGTTAATACTAGGGATGTACTTATTTGAGTTTAAGAAATAAATAATTAGATGTTATGGCTGGAATCACTGTGTATATTTCTATTTTGTTTTAAAAGGAAAAGGGGTTAGCATTGGAACATGAAAGATTGTGGCTCAAAGGGTTATAATTATGGAATTGGCAATGATGTTATTATTTTGTTCATAGTTATTTTTTAAGATACGAAGGTTTCTATAATTGAAGTATTATGGGCAATTTAATTGTCTTCTAGTTGAAGTCAACAATCATTATCTCCATAAATAAGGGGCAATTAAATGATTATGGTTTTAAAGCAGATGCTTACTAGACTATGAGTTTGAACGAAGTTTTGGTTTTTGTTTGATTTGATTTATTTTTTTATGAACAATATCTGTAATATTCCCTCTCATACTATCACTTCTTTGCTCATTATACCCCCTTCACGATCCCAGTTTCATTTTTACACGCCCTGTTCTATAAAATAAATTAAACACTTTGTTTGGTAGTGGTAAAATATGTGACACATAAATAGGTGGTGGTATCACATAAAGTTTCCCAGGGCCATACTTGAAAACCATAGGTGTAGGCAAGCAGGCAAGTGCATTTCGCAGCAGCAAAAATCTACTGTGCATTTCGATTTGGTACCATCTCTATACAAAGTTGGAAGGTTTCCACAATTGTCAGGTGGATAAATTTTAGAGGGGTGTGCTAAAATAGAAGGCATGCCTAGATCGCATATCGTGACCAGATCAATGACCAAAAGTCATTTCGGCACTGCAACATGCTCAGGCGTTAATTTCCTTGAGAAAGACAAAATCCAAACCATGGTATTACAGAGAGGAAACATCGCGGAAGAAGGTGCATTTGAGGGCCGAAAGTGGTGCAGGTCCAAACCTCTTTTGACAGCCCCGAAGTGAGATGCTCTTACAACGTCGTATCTAAAAAAAACACATGGTTGTCCCCTAGTGGTCAAAGCATGTCCCAATCTTGTGGAGTATTCAACCAATAAACAAATACTGACTTTTGGAGTCTGAATCCATCTTCTTATTCAGGGTTGTATCTGATAGTAGCACGTGGTGGTCTTCTAGACGTCAAATCCTCATTCTGATCTCGAGATAAGATCAGTTAGTGAAGCGAGGGACTAGTAGATGAAACCTCATCTCATTCCATAAATAGAAAGAAGGAAAGTTATGGACAAGGAGAAAGAGTTGTTAGCCTAAGGTACCATGATGAACGATTTCTTATTATAGTTCCATACTGACCTGATATTGCGTATGACAGGAGGAAATACATAGAATCTAACAGAAGGATGCACAGACGAAAGCCTTGAATGGGATGGCCAGATCACACTCCTGGTATTTGTGGACTGATCTGATTATAAATAGATTAGTTCAAGGTTTGTTGGAGGGGGGTTCAAAGGCTAGAGAGTCGAGAGAGTTTTAGGAGAAGGGATCTATATTTTTCAGTTTGTAATCCTGAGGGCTTGGATTGTAAATATTATGTTATTGAATATTCCTTTGAGTTGTTTTTATCAGACTGTCTTCTTATTTTTCATGTTGTTCTGTTTTTCTTCTCTAGATGTAATCTCTATAATCTATGGATTCTTGAGGTGGTAGAGGATCTGCTATCATCTTTCCCATATTTCATGGTTCATCACTTAGATTCTTGTTCTTTTTCTTCTTTTCTAGATGTAATCTCTCTGATGTATGGATTCCTGAGGCGGTAGAGGATATGTTATCATCTTTCCCATGTTTCGTCATTTTTCACTCAAACACATTATGTCTTATTTCTTCTCATCACCACATAAATCCTTTTGTATGATAGGCATTTTAAATGCCTTCATTGAGAAGAATACTTATGAATCCATTTCCCAATGGTCTAGAAATGATCTACAGTAACCTTTATTATCTTTTCATTTCTTAAAGTCTTGTTGATCCCCCTCCTCAAACCATTTTAATAAATTTTACTTTTGATGGGTACTGATCTTATCCTTTAGCACTCTAAAGGTGACTCTCAAGGATAACATTAATGGAATAGTTTTTGGGGAGAAAAGTGAATATATCTTCCTGGGGAAAATGACAACGAAGAGATCTATTTTTTTATGGTGAACTAAAGATGGACACATTGTTCTGACTGCTTATCTTTCACCATGTCAACTCCAGTGTGCAGAATATGTTGGTGACTCCATTGAAAGGTGACAAATCAAATGGATATGGAGTTTATCTTGGATAGGAGGTTTTCCCCACTCAACTTCTCATCCATAGCTGGTTATCCACATCCTCTTCCTCATATCTATGAATGGAAAGATCTACTACCAATATTTTATGAAGGTAAGAATGACAACCCTCTTGAACATTTTCTAGGATTTCATTCTTTGATACATCAACTTGACATATAACATGAAGACATACGTATGAATTTTTTTATGTACTCCCTTCTAGGAGATGCTCGTATTTGGTATCACTCTCTTGAGCTTTCTATCATTTCTTCACTCGAAGAGTTTCATGGAGCTTTCAATGTTTATTGTCAAAAGTTTTATTCCTTTGAGTTAATATGTCATAGTTGTTGTGAGGAGTATAAATATTGTGTTCAAGATATAATTGATTCTTATGAAGTCCGTGAGAATGAAAAAGATGCCTTGGATGAGGAATCAACTCTTTCTCTTCCTTATTCATATACATCAGATAAAAAATTTCTTTTCTTATCTTATGAAGAAAATGGAGAGGATAGTTTTCTTCCTAAAACAGATGTTTCTGGAAGTCCTTCTTATGATGAAGAAGTTATTTCAAATACTAATCCAAAAAAAGCAATTTTTGATGAATATCCCAGTCAAGATGATGAAGAGAAAATCTTTTTCATGGCTTCTTTGGAACCTTGTAGCATAGTTCTCATATATGATAATTATGGATCTGATCTTTGGGAGAGCCATGAAGGAGAAATGGAAGAGATAAATGTGCATATTATATCATCTCCAACACTTATAGATGAGAAACATGTTAAATATAAGCATCCACTCATTGATATACATGAGGATATCTATTGCCATTAGCTAGAAGATGTTACCAAATAAGGAAAAAGAGAAGTGGATCAGCAACCTACATCATCCTTTCACTCACCTGTGCTTGCCACAAACATTCAACCATATGTGAGAAGTTGTAAAGTAGAGAAGGCTTTTTGTTACCAACCTAGTAGGTTTTATCACCTATTTTATGACCCTATTGGGAAATACATGGAGTTACATTTCCTCAAAGTATTGAAGCCTCCAAGATTTATCTTACCTTCATCATTAGGAGGAAATCTGAAAAATGTAATTAATTTACTGTCACTGTTTTATTGTCCCTTTCTAATCAGTGATGGAGTAAATAATTTCTTATTGTAGGTCCATGCTGACCTGAGCTTGCATCTGACAAAAGGAAATACACACAATATTACATAAGGATGCACATATGAAATCCTTGAATGGGATGGATAGATCACACTCCTGGTAGTTCTAGATTGATCTGATTATAAATAGATCAATTCAAGATTTTGTTGGAGGGGGTTTTAAAGGTCAGAGAGCTGAGAGATTTTTAGGAGAAGGGCTCTGTATTTTTCAATTTGTAAGCCAAAGGGCTTGGATTGTAAATATTATGTTTTGGAATATTCCTTTGAGTTTTTTTTACTAGATTGTGTTCTTAGTTTACATGTTGTTCTATTTTTCTTTTCTAGATGTAATCTCTTTGATCTATGGATTCCTGAGGCAATAGAGGATTCATTGTCATCTTGCCCATATTTAATGTTTCATCACTTAGATGCTTGTTGTTTTTCTTCTTGTCTGGATGCAATCTCTATGATCTATGGATTCTTGAGGCAATAGAGGATTTTTGTCATCTTGGCCATGTTTCATCGTTTATCACTTAGACACATTATGTCTTCTTTATTATCATCACCAAATAAATATTTTTGTCTGATAGGCGGTTTAAATGCCTTCATCAAGAAAAATACTTATGACTTTATTTCCCAACGGTCTAGGACTGATCTTCAATAGCCTCTGTTATATTTTCCTTTCTTAACATCTTTTTGATCCACCTCCTCAAACCATTTTAATGCATTTTACTTTTTATGGGTATTGGGCTTATCCTCTAGTAATTTGAGGGTGACTCTTAGTGCTAACAGGTGGTAGCTGATATATTTTGGTATTGATTGCACAATTAGTTATTTAATTAATTGTTGCGAACTACTCATGTTTTTACTCCCTATCATGATACCACTTTTTTGCTCATTACAATCCCTCCAAATTTTCCATGAACCCTATTTCACCCCCTGCTCACTTGGAAATTATTAAATAATTTCTTATGGATTGAATTGCATGGGTCTTATGTCAATTTCTGAGCCAAAATTTATTTCATATTAACAGAATGTCATGTATTTTATGTTAAGGGCTCTTTACTAATGAATTGCTACATACAGGATGAGTTTTTTTAGTAGAGCCAATCATAGAAGAAATAATAAGGGAAGAGGTAATAGGAACAGAGGGCCTACAAGTCCTATATTCTCGATTCATTTTGATGTTGACCCCCATGAGTTGAACCCGAGATGGGTTCTTCAATTGTATTGGGAAAGGGATAGTTCAACCCAGACCAGAGAAGCCTCCCTTCTAGCCTCAAAATATCCCTGGTATTCACGTGCCTCCTCATGTATCCATGCAACCATATTTTCCTGAAAATGATGGATGACAAGAGATTTTCAATCCGATAGTCTCTCACCATCATGGTTGGCCCAACTTTTCATTGCCTCCTCCTCCTCCACCTGTAAATCCTAATGTTCAAATTTCGCCTGTACATTTATATGTTCAGTCCTCTCATGCTAGCAAGCTGATAAAAACTGATGTCCCCCATGTACATGACAAAGGTAAAGATGTTTCCTCCCCATTAACTCCTTCAAATGACTCATCAAAATCAGTGTCCTCTCGTAACCATCTAAAGGATGATTGCTCCCCTTTTATTAGTGATATTAAGCCCCAAGGTTCAAATCAACCTAAGGCTAAGTTTGGGAAGTCTAAAGAGAACATCAGTGACAAAAGAAGGATTTCCTCTCAAACTGGCAAGTATAGATTTTAATTTATGTGTTGATGGTTGAGTTTTTCAAGACAATGGTCTGCAAAAAGTTTTGGACATCAAGATTTTTTTTTGGATAATGTGGTTATTTACATGTTTCGGATATAATTTGAATTATGTTTTGTATTTAATATTCAAATTTTGGAAATATTTATGGGAGAAACAAGGAGGCATGTGTTTAAATGATTATTTAATTGTGTATAATTTTTGAAAAGAATAAAATAATGGAGTCACAAGGGGTGCCACCTACTTAGTTATTATTTAATAAAGACCCTTAACTATTATTATTACTGTTACTTCCCCTAAACTAAAATTGGTTAGCTTTAATTAACTTAACTAAAGGAATTAATAGAACCACTTCAACTAATTTGGAATGAATAAAAGCCAAATGAGAAGGAAGAACAAGGGGAGAATAGAAGGAGAAAGCAATACTAAGGTTTTCTCTTTTGTTTTCATGAGATAGTTCATACTTCATTCATTCTTGAGTTCATTAAAGGCCTAATTATCATTTTGACAACAATGTCCTATTGTAGAAAGCAAGGTCCAAAGATGAACAACATCATTCATATGCTTGTTTCATAGGTGTTGATCTATATTTGATAGTATGTGTATACTTGTCTATTTATGGATTAAGTTTCATAACTAATAAAGGATATTGTGTAGAGTCAAATTGGCAGTAGTCTATGGAAATCTGATTCATATTTTAAAGTTAAGCTTTTACTTCTTGAAAGAGTCATTTTGTATGGTTTTCATTGGGGATATCTAAATTAGACTTTGGTCCATGTCATCACAGGGATTTCGTAAAGAGAAAGATACTTTGATTTCATGGAATGGAATAAAGCGATTTCTATTATGTCTCATTTGTGTGTATCTTTGCTTTGGTTACCTTTTCTTTGGTTACCTTTTCTTTTGATCTTCATATTTACTTTAAGTAATCTGTATATTTTCATAAAATTATATAAAATTTTCATATTTTGCAACATTCTTTTCATTTAAAAAACCATCCTAATCCCTTGTAATTAATACTTGGGGATTGGGAAATACTCTTTTATGCTATAAAACATAGGGTGATATTCCCGACTATCTTTTCTTAGCATGGAAAGATTAAAAAATTCTTGAGTAATATAAATCATATCTTTTCCTCAACACACCATAGAAAGTTGGGTGAGGAGAAGCTTTGCCCACCATTATATTAAGAGGTTAAAAGTCAATGAAGGAGGGAAGTAGGGCAGGGTAACCTACAAATGTCTCTTAAGTCATCTCATGACCGGCTTCGATCAGTTAACACTTCAGGAGAAAAGGAGTTGAATTATGAAAACCTTCGGAGTGTCGGAGTTTCAGAACCCCAAATAGCACCCCTTTGTATTAGCTCTAGGTTTTGGTTCCTAGTCATAAGCATAGCTAGGCTTTAGGAAAATAGGTTTAATGCCCTGGAATAAAAGTAAATAAAAACTTCTGGAAACCCCTGTACAAATATCACACGATCCCAGTCATTTAGGTTTACATAAAAATTTCAAGGTTTCTTCGCTACTAAAGTCTTCATATTAACCAAGATTCAAAAGAGATAACAGTAAATTTGGATTTAACAAAAATTTCATCAGGGATTTACCCTTCGACAGAAAATAAATATCGTTAACTTAATCAGGAAGTCACAACTTTAGATCTAGTTCTCATTTCAACAAAGAATGCATCATAAGAAATTGTTTGGATTTAAAATGAACTTCAACAAGAAACTCATGAAAATTTTGAAATGAACTCCTTGGTTAACAACAAATAATGGACTCTTTAATTTCGAATGATCTCAACTAAACTCTAATAATTTTACTTCAATATAGATAAAATACAAATTTAGAGAATATACCATTTACAATATAAATTCAAATTTCACAACCAAGATCAAGCCCTCCCAAATTAGAGAACAGAAACATCTAGAATTACAATGAATTTTTAATATAACCAATGTAGTTAATATCCACTTGGTATCAATAGTAAATAAAATATAAACTCTAAACAAAAAAAAATTGACAGTAATTTTAGACATTATCCTTCATGATTTCTAGTTATTCTATAGTGGCCCTCTCAATATATATCAATATAACATACTAATATACTAATATTTTGAATAAGATTCATAACATAAAAATACCAGAACCAATGAGCGTTGTGTAACGAAGATTTCTTCAAGTCTTGGACTCCTTCCTTTGCTTCATTTTCTAATTAAAGAGACTTCACTGGTACTTCCCAGACAATTCTAGGGGTACTCTTCTTCCCCCTTAGTCCCCTGAGCTGCAAAGGGGCCAAGCAAAAAAACTAGAACACAATAGCTTCCAAGCTTTCCTCGCAAGGAATTGTTAAAGTTTCTGCTATTATTAGATTAATTTCAATTTACTAGATAACAATAGCATAGACAGAATAACTAAGAGAAATACAATCACAAGAGTACACAAGAATTTATCCTCGGAAACCCTCAAGGGGAAGAAAACCCAACAAAACTTCCTTAATATAGATAGCCAATACAATGCCAAGATAATGAACCAAACAACAAGGAAATTCCTCTCCCAAGGATCCACCTCTCTCTCTCTTCCTTCTTCTAGAAATTGGTAACTGTAGCTTCCTTCAATACTTGTGCACTAGATGAGTGTGCATCTAAATGAGGCGTTTGCCTCTCTTATTTATACAATCTGACAGGTGTTGAACTGAGGTGTCTTTTCACTAGCAGGGTCGACTTCCCAATCTGCCTATTACAGTTAGAGCTTGACCAATCCGCAAAAGGGTATTTGGTCAATTACAATGCCCGACATGATCAATCCACAAAAGGGGATTGATCTAATCAATAATAAATATATTTTATCTTTTACTTTATCCACAAAAGGGGATACGAATATTCTTTGCATTTACACAATATTTTAACACTACCTATTAACAAGAAGTTTATTCTTTATCTTTTGATAGTTCATCAAATGTTAACATCAGCTAGGTAGAAGAATCCACCGGGTAACATAATCAACTGGATAACATCATCACTAGGCAACATCATCATCTAGGTAACACCATCAATTGGATAACATGAGGCATCAATATAATCCACTTGGTCATATGGCATCATGATCACTGACTGGCATATCTATAAATCATCGAAAGTTGTGTTCTCTTTATCTTCGCACAAAAGCTACTCTTTCTTTCTTTCGTCTTCACGCAGAAGATACTTCTTTCTTATCTCCACATAGAAGATATCGGATCTTCACATAATATATCTTATCTTCACACAAAATATATTCTTTGATTTTTTCCATTCCTTTTATGTTCTCCCTTCTGTTGTAGTCATCTATCTCACCCATCCACTAGGTAGGACTACTACCATAGCTTCACTCCTAGTCATCCCACATGAACTAGAGAAGCTAATATGATAGCTTGGGAAAGACTAGACTCCCTTTCCATGATCCACACATGATCACGACACAAACCTCAAGAGACAACTAACCATTCCATATGGTCAAGGATTGTGTTCTAGGCTACTCAATCCTTGGATAGACGAGAGTATCTACCCTCTTCCCCTTGGAGAAACATCCACATTCCTCTCTACGAGGGTGGTCACACCCTTCTCTACGAGGGTATTCTAGCATGTCCCTAGAGTATCCAAAACTCAACACTTGGATAGAGGCCAACCTTGGAAAATTTCTCATTCCCC
>JZKD02S1945129.1:397076-421686 GCA_000966675.3 Picea glauca | reverse complement strand
TTTGGAATTTTTTCCAACCCCTTGGAGAAAAAATTCCATTCGTTCAACCTTGTGAGAGACTAAGGGCTTCTAAGGAATAATGACCCTACCTTATTGTGTGCCCATTAGAAATTTGTATGAGTGATTTTTTCATTCTTCCCTCATGACATCGTGGACCACCCAAATAGGTAACCATTAACCTAAAGATATGGCCATGGTAGGAGTGCTAGTAGGATGTGATAGGGACACTACCACCCCTCTCCCTCAATATATGGTTTTTTGTGCAAGGCCCCTTTACTCCTTAGGTGAGTCGAATTATCAATCATCGTCAAGCCTGCATCCATTAAAAAAAAGAATGTCAAAATCAATATATATATATATATATATATATATATATAAATCATGCTAAAATCCATCATACATCACAGGTGAATAATAATGAAATACTCAAACAATACAATCCACTCCCTAAATCAATATAGAGTCCAAGGAATCCCTTTGATGCCATCGACATCCATAACCTATCACATGTCATGTGTTGGGATCTAAAGATGTCCTAAAAACAACCTTAGTTTAACATTAATTTATCAATTGTGGATTTATCTTTTCTTTCAAGAATATCATCAAATTCTATGCAGATAGTTGTATAGGTTAAAACCATGTAGTTAAAGCAAATATGAGTTTATCAACAATCAATTTCTTGACACATTCATTAAAAACCTTGAAACTAAGATCTTACTCAAGAGAATTGCAATATGATTAATAACATGTTGCTAATTTAAAGGTGTTGGCCCTTGGTTACGTAAGGAAGAAAAGATTAAGGAAAAAAGGTGAAGTACAAACTATACAAAAGGCACATAAACCAAGGAAGGGTCAAAGTGGGTAAAAAAAAAAAAAAGAAGGAGAAAAGAGAGGAAAACACCAGTCGTTGCAAGAGAATATTGAGGAATATAAAGCAGTAAGGAAGAGGGATCATGGACAACTTAGCAAGAGGAAAGAGACATCAATGAGTGCTTTCGAGCACCTCACAGAAAAGAAGTAAGGATAGTCTGGAGAATCCCTTAAAGCACGGGTCAAGTTGACCTAGGGTTTAGGCACATAGGGTTTTGGATCTAGGGTTTTGACACCTAGACTTTTTCCATGTAATATATAAATAAAGGTCTAGAAGACTTGGGAGCGTCATTTCAAGTTGGTCATATTGATGTGTCATTATTGATTATTGTCACGGGGAGAAATATTGAGTCTGTATTATGGATCTTCAGCTGGGTGCGAAGATCAACCCTGTAGAAAAAGAGAGAAATATGCAAGATAAGTGCACAGATAGAACTTTATGTTTTCATATAATATATCAAGAAACATATTTTTGTGGACATAGCCCTAGGGAAAGGGTGAACCACATACTTCGGGTGAGACTGCATCTACCTCGCAGGTGTTGTTGAAAGGGCCAGTAGTTAGGGTTTGTTGGTGCACTGTTAAAGTTGAACCATGGGTCTTCCCCTATGCTAGCTAATGGTTCTGTTGTTGGGACTAGGATCTTCTTGAGGGAATTTCAAGGTGGTTTCCATCGAAGATAGATATTCAAAAATGGGTAGAAGAACAAGAAAGGGACTTCGGTGAAGCTCAGAATAAGAACCCTATTATTAGTAAAGAATATTTGCTGGGAAGGTACATATTTACCGACATACATGAAGTTATCTTTAGAGGAGTTCATAAAGAGTTATACGAGTGGTTAGACAGATTAGCAGATACCCAATTTGAGATTAGATCTAGAACACTTGTGGTTTAGATGACAATGTTGATTAAGAAGGTTAAGACGGTTGACAACATTGTGTCTGGAGTAGTGGATCTCTAGTTTGATAGCACCATTGGAGGATACATTACCGAGTTTTCCATCGACGGAGTTGAATCGTATAGTCAAGAAAAAAGGTATTTATTTAAGGGACATAGAGGGAAGTTCCTACACTTTTTAAAGCTGAGGATTAAGATGCTATTGCATGAGAAGAATATCTTAAAGATACAATGAATCTAATTTTCAAGGATCCAGACAACAACAGTGACACAAAGACTAGACAAAAGTGCAGTGGGATACCATTCATAGAGGTTCCTCTTGTGAACGTTACGAAGACAATCGATTCTAGAGTGGAGAAGAAGCAGATATAACAGACGAAGAGTATTCAGAGTCTTCAAAAACAAAGGAATTAGGATATAAAGAACCTTGCCGAGGAGAACCTGAAACTTCAGGAACTGTGCCTACTGTCGAAGAAAGTAATATCACTCCTCCTGTTGTTTTAGAAGCATTAAGTAACCATAGTAGTTAGAGAAATCAAAGTACTATTACAAGAAGTCTCGTACATACTCAGTCAAGAAACCTAGTAAGATCTATGGAAGATGAAATGAGGTTACCTATCTTTAGGGGAGATGGATTTGAAGATCCTGATAAGCACCAGTTCTTATGTGAATCTATATGGAGCATTAAGCAAGTCACCGAAGAAAATGTTAAGAGATCTCAGTTCAGTACTACCTTGAGGGATCGCTTAATTAATTCAATTCAGTTTAGATTCAATGCATTTAAAATATTAATTAATTACAAATCTCACATTAGTTGATAATTCATGCATGAATAAAAAGTACCATTTGAAGTTACCGATACAACACATCACCCTCCGCACCTCTGTCATCGACTCATGATGAATTAATTTGCAGAGATTCGGTGGTAGATTTTGTTTCAATTTCACGCATCACTTGAATTAATTGGTTCATACGACTGGTAACTCCTTCTCCATTAAATCCTCTTTGAACCATTGTAAAAAATATTATTTTTCCCACTAAGGAGTTTTAGAGCATCCAAAGGAATGATACGATAAATTTAAAAGATTATGAGCGCTCCCGTGAGTATCAAACTACAGATTTTAGCAAGCGTTATGGGTATGTAATGGTCTGGTTTTTCTATGTTTTCAATTCACACATAAATTTTGATCCAATATTGCTTCGTATGTTGACCCTAAAGGATTTTTTCATTTGTAGGAACAATGCCTCCAAGAAAACCAACCACCAGGAAATATCCAAGAGCGTTAAAGCTAAGGGAACCATAGGTAGGATAAAGTTCTTCCCCAACAGTCACAAAACAATTGGAATTTACCCTAAAGCTTGTGCCCTTCATCAAGACATCCACCAAGGAGGTTTTTATTTAGCCTCTGGCCTTTGGAGACATGGAGGAAAGAATAAGGACTAAGGAAGTACATTTTCACTAGGGAAAATGTTTCCAGAAGTTCAAGAGGGAATAATTACCTGAATATACTCCGCACAATGACCCCCTATATGAGGAAACTCGACGATGAATTTTTTCCAAATATCCAAAGATCATACCTGCACATGGTAGAGAGAAGAAATCCAACATTCCCCTGCACATAAATCTTGAAGTGTCTTATAGACCACACTAACACACATAGATGTTTGATTAATGACGAGAATGGAAAGTGTGTCGGGGTTTTAATTCCAGTGGAGGTGAAAAATTACTACATCTCAAAGAACCGAAGGAGTGGATGAACACCGATTTTATTATAATCTTATATGAGAAACATGACACTAGCAAGGTGATGGCTTTGTGGTGGAGAGGGGATAAAAATTTCACCAATCGAACCTACAGCTAGTATCCGACGACCAACTTAAGAGAACCTTATATATCCTAATGGACCTCATTTGTATTTTGTATGGGGAGAAGGATTGTTTCAGGTTTTCAGAGGCATGGATGACTCTATATTACACTATAGCCATTTCAGGGAGCGGTTTTAATTTGGGTGCCATAATTTCAAAGTAGTCGAGCATTTGCATTCAACATGCCCAAATGCCGAAAGAGGGAGAAACCCCATCCTTCTATATGGATTCTTATTTATCGGATGTCATCTATGCAATAAATGTATTTTCCGGAATAAACTTAAGTTGCCATGCCACAGAACTCTTTGTCCACATATATTTTTGTGTCCTATTGGAAATCAGGTACAAGAAATCATACTCCCTCATCTACGATCAATTCATTGTGCGCATTCTTTTTTTTCTTTCAATAAAGAGTGCCCAAGACTATCAATTGTGACCAAAAGGTTGATATTAAAGGTAGGTAATTGGTACTTGGATGAGCATGATACATACATCGGGCTTTTTGGAGCCACTGGAGCACCACATATTTTATCTGTATATGTCCCCGATCGACTAGTAATAGGGGAAATATGTTACCAAACCATCCTGCAAGGTTACAATGCTACTCTGGTAAAAGATAAGAAGTGGGCACTCATCCCAAATGGATTCCATATAGGTTTCTACCTAGTAAAATATGTTGCACAAGATAAATAAGAAGGGATAAGTCAATTGAAGTTCTGATTCCAGACCGACCATTTTCGTAAACGTGACCCCAAAAGTCTATTCCTTATGCATCCATCCCAAGTATCATCCTACTGGCCATATGACTATGACAGGTTTGAAGATGATATCTTCATAGAAAATGATCAAGATTGGGATGAGGTGGTAGTGAGGATAGATGACCCTAAGGTGACCAGCTTCAATGCCATCAGCCTAGATGAGCAAGCGACAACCCTAGAACAATTGGCTCAAGGGGCCCCCTTGATAGCCCCATATCAAGGAAAATATATCCATTTGGCACAAGAAACGTGGGAAATAGGACTTCTCATGTTAGAATGAGCACAATGGGTTCTTGATCAACTACAATATTCTCTATACCTATCAGAAATGACAGGATCACCTGTTGATAACCCAGAGAGAAGACAGGTGGGTACAAGAAGCCCTGAATTTATAGATATTGATGAAATTTCCAGGTTGGATGAACTTTAATTCACAATGCCATCAGATGGATCACTGGAAGGTGTGGAAACTTAGCCAAAAATAGTCTGAGTATCAGTGGAAACAAGCACGTCAAACCCATTGAGCAAGTTTATAAAGATATATGATGATGATGAAATCCCAAAGGTATCTCTCGAGACCCCTGTGCATATCGAATACAAAAATGGATTTGAGAAGAAATATTTTGTTGTCCCCAAGGTCCAAATAAAGGATTTCCCACAAAAATAAAAGGAATTCGAGAGTGTCTTAGACACTAAAGTGCTCGACAAGTAGGAGAATCAAGAGGACAGTCTCAAAGACTGGTCAGGGTCAAACAAGCTAGAGACTGGAGCACCATAATAGGAAATCAATGTTTCAACGAACAATGAATAATTATGTGTCAATTATATTCCTGATGTCTCTATTTCAGTCAGTGCTACAAACCCCGATGAGTTCCAGGCAGAAGCTGGGACTTCAGAGCACAACGAGGAAGTCTAAGAACCCAATCTTGAACAAATATACACCACTAGAAGTCTGGGAAATACACTCACATGGGGTGATCAACAGATTCCAAACCTATGGATGAGGTAGTGGATATACATGTTATAGCTTATGATCAAAAGAGGAAGACCATTATCTAATGGACCACCAAGAAATGAGGATTACTTTACACCAATCCATTCTCATCACCATAGAGGAACATTTTATCAACACATAAAATTCTAAAACATTCAAGATCATCAGTGCAGGGATGGAAAACATAGATGCCACCCTAGACAAAGATAAATGGGATGAAAAGGAGCTAGTCGTCACCCTGAAGGAAATAGAACATTTGTGCCACCTGGCTAAGTACTATTAGGACACCACATAGGTCACAGTGTATTTGAGGAGTGAGTTCAAAGAGGCCTATAGCAAGTTCATAAATGAGTGGAACCTATTCACTAAAGGAATAGCCGAGCTCCAAGAGGATACTCTCATGGCACTTGGGACATGCAAGGATATGGAGCAGTGGTACAAAAAGGAACAACAAGAGGTGGAGAGAGTCGACTACATCAATGTAGTCCAACAGGGTCAAGTTAAAGAAGAACATGACATTCAGGTGTTCACTTGAGTCTTTTTCTCTGCAGCTACCTATGGTTGCATTTTGTTCCCTCCTTTCTTTCCATGTGGACATTGACTTGAATAATGTCTAAACTTGTGACATGAAAATAACTTTATTTTACTTATATCCTTCTTCTTTCTGACTTGAGAGGTAGACTCTCAACTAGAAATATTCTTTAACTTTCCCTTCCTTTCATGATTGCAAGAGAAAGGTTCTCAAAATTGTTACTCTTCAAACCATCCACACTATCCATGGACTCCAATTGAGTCCCATCCTAGATACAATTAGTCCATAGTTTATCAAACCTTTCCACCATCTCTCATGCACAAATCCCCTACACAAAAGGTTCCCAAGGATCGGGAAAACCTCTGAATGCTACATTCAACAACTCAACATCGTGCATTGTCTCAACAATGGTTGCAAGTTGATCTCAGATCTATATAATCTTCATAATATAGTTCAATCATGTCCTCAATAGACATCTTGACAACTTGAAGTTGGTGCTTGTAACATCTTGTATGTATTCGTGTTTTGGTATAGACTGACCAAATAATCATAATTTTCATTAGTAGACGTCTTCTCGACAATGTGAGGTATTACATGATAATTTATGGATTCTAGAAACACTTGCTTGGCCTTCACTTCATTTCTATTGTGAGATGTCAATTCCTATAGATCAGTAGGACTTGAAACCACACCTTCAAAATACTCATAGAGGTCATTCTCCTCCAATATAAGAAGAACCCTTTCCTTCCAAGCCCGAAAGTTTGCTTCCCCTTCAACCTGTACTCAAAATTCAATGTGTTAACCATTGTAACCTTCCTAGAACAAGAAAAATTTGCAGTGACATGTGTCTCAAGAGATGACTCTCTCTCTCCTTCAAGGCCTTGTCTCTAATACCATGTTTATTTTCCTATGGATTCAACCCTTTGTATTCTCTAATACCATGTTGACATCCTATTGTTCTACTCAACACCTGACAATTATCTCAAAATAAAATAGCTTTATCTATTAAAAAAACAATTTACTAAGAAACAAAACATGTAGCAAACACACAAATAACGAAGCCAAAATATCGCAAGACACCAATATTTTTGGGTATAAATCCATAGAAAAATCTTAGAGGGAAAATAAATTACAGGATTCTTTTATTAAGGTTAAATCAAGGATCCCATAACAGGGAAAATGGATCTCTAAGATAAATACAAATACAAACAAACCTAGCCAAGTAGTGTTTGTTATACGACTCCTCAAAAATATGTTTTTCTAGGTGTACACGATTTTCCTTCAGCTAAAACACGTACATAAATGATTGTATCCACTATGAATCACGTACATATATGAAAAAAATGTATAGACACTTTTCTAGTGGATTTTCCTCAATGGATTTTCCAGTTCCACTGAGGATAAATTTTATTTTATCTTATGGCTAGGGTTGACCATAATAGATTTGGAATTTGAAGAACAATGTCAATCCTTGTAAAAATTAGTTTAAAAAAAAAAGAAGTAATGACCAGTTGGTTAATTAGAACACACTTGGTTTAACAACAAGTTGGAGATGATATTGGTAAATTGTTTTCACTCCAATCCTTTTTGCTCCTACCTAAATTCACAAACCTGCACATAATAAATCCAAAAACCATCCGCAAACAAATGGAAAAAAATGAAAGAAATGTTAAATAAATACCCTAAATAATTATGTCAAATAAATGATAAACGCTTATAAATATTTAGAATGGATCAATTTGATGTATACAACTCAGATTTTAACGTAGGGGAATAATAGATATCTCTATTGGCAGGTTGTTTGGTGTGTTGGCATTGATGTCAACTGAGAATGGATAAGAGTGGGAGTGAAGTCATGAAGTCCCGATTCACAAAGAACAGATATGGACCATTGGATCGAGGAAGTTCATGGGTCATCGATCAAATGAGAGCAGGGGCCATATTCCAAAGTCTCGAAACATGAAGTCACGAAGTCCTGATTCGTGAAGAAGAGATTTGGACCATTGGATCGGGGAATGTCTTGGGTCATTGATCGAACGAGAGTGGAGTTCAAAATTTTGGAAATAGAAGAAAGGATGTTCTTTAACTTCGGACATCGTGAAGTGTGAAGTCCTGAAGTGCGAAGAGGAGATATGGGTCATCATATCACAGAGGGTCATGGACCGTTGATCTAACATGAAAAAGTTTGGAGTTTAGGAGATCAAACCTAGAAGAAAGGAAGTGTTCTAACTTCTCACATCGTGAAGCGTGAAGTCTCGAAGCGTGAAGAAGAGATCTGGGTCATCGAATCATAGAGCGTCGTGGACCGCTAATCTGACATGGAAAAGTTCAAATTTTAGGACTTTGGACTTCGAAGAAAGGAAAAGAGATAACTCACGATTTCATGAAACACAAAGTATTGAAGCATCATTTTTTATTGGCTTATGGTCATAGCTAGAGGTCACATCAACAGAGAATAGGGGAAGGACCTAGTGTCTTTAGGCTCTACTTCAAAAATCAGGAGTTGGGAGAGTCATGGTAACTCGCAACAGAATATCTAAAATGTGAAGTCACAAAGAACCTTTTTGATTGGCGTATGATCACCACCAGTGATCACATGGAGAGGAACTTTGCGCCCGGTGCTAGTTCGCATAGGTAAATTTCGTGAGGAACACATTTGAATAGTCAAAAATCCTCTGTGTGTATATTCCAACAATGTTGATTAAATAGACAATCTGATCGAAGGGTTGTTGTTTCACTATGCTATTTCATGATCAGTTATGATTCAGTTATACTAACTGAATCATTGTTCTTKGCGTTTGAGATTTGTAGTGTAACGGATTATGAGAGAATGCATAAAAGAAAAATGTTGTGAGAGAGMGAGGTTGTTGTTTCTCTGATAAAGTGAGAGAAATTCAGAGATGAAGAATATAAGTTGGACATAGCAAAAATGGTGAAAATAGTAGATTGTACAAGTATCTAAGAGAATGATAATACTAGAGAAAGAGCATATGGAAAAAAACAACAAGTGGAGCCAAGTATGAACAGACAAAAGCAGAGAAAAATTGCAGAACAAGGAAGAAGTGGTAAGTGTTGAAATATTTGTATTGTTGTAAGGTATTAATCAAGAAAAGATTTATAATCAGGGTGGTAGGGTGGTGCTAGGGAGAATTATGGTCCTTTGTTATTAAATTTGGTGTTTGAATTCTAGGATTTTTATCTTCCATCTAGTTATGGATATAAAATAGGGAGGCAGGGTGGTTCTCTGGAAAACAAAGAGTTTTATGTGTGCAATTTGGTGCTTGTATAAGTGGAAGTAGGTGCTTCCATCCAGTTGGTGCTTTATATCATAGGGAGAAAATATGCTTCTTTCTAGTGGGTCCTAGAGAAACTTGAGGGTTGGTGTTGTCTACAAGTCGCATCTTGTTAAATAAGAGGTTTTAGCCTCATTTTGAGTTGGTGATCAAGGATAGATGATGTAGATAAATTAAAATTTTGCTTATCATTCTAAGAAGAAGAGGTTTTCTCCCTTTATGAGTTTCTTCGTGAATATTTGTCTCTCTGTATATCATATCTATGATTGATGTTTATTATTTTTGTTGTTTATGTATTGCATAATATTTATTATCAGTTAGAGAATATTAACAATATTTTTATAGATATAAAATTGTTTAAGCACAGTGGCCACTGATTCACCCGCCCCTCTCAATTGTCTTAGTAATTTCAACAATTGGTATCAGAGGGGGTTCCTTTTATTTAAAGGTAGATATGTAAGCTTAAACATGACAAGTCATGAAGGGATTTCAACCAATAAGCCTCCTCTGTTTGATGGAACAAATTTTTCTTTGTGGAAAGTTAGAATGAGAACATACATTATGGCCTTAGGTGCTAATGTTTAGGATGTAGTAGAGAATGGATATTCAAAACCTAATATGCTAGCTTCCAAAGATGATAATATAGAATTTATATTCGATGCAAATGCAATTAATGCTATCTTTAGTGGGCTTCCTGAAGTTGAGTTTGTAAAGGTGATGCATCTTGAATCTTCCAAAGATATGTGGGATAAGCTTATTAGCAGTTATGGAGGAAATGAGAAAGTAAAAGGTGCCAAACTTCAGACATATAGATTGAAATTTGAAAAAATAAAGATGAATGAGGATCAAACAGTTAGTAAATATTTTTTAAGAGTCGAGGATCTTGTGAATTCCATGAAGGGTCTTGGTGAGAAGATAGAAGACGCACTTTTAGTTCAAAAGATTTTAAGATATTTTCCTGATAGATTTATCCAAAAGTTTCTACAATAGAAGAATTGAATTATCTTAAAATTCTTCCTATTGATCGGCTCCTAGGAACTCTAAGTGCTTATGAAATAAGGATTAGTAAATATAAATCCATCACTATATAAGCATATTTTAAAGAAGACAATAATACTAATTCATAATTAGATGATATTGAGGCAAAATTTGTGAGAAGGTTAAAGAAAGGATCAAGCAAATACCAATTCAAGATTCCATTTAAATGTTTCAACTATGGTAAGATAGATCATTTTTCATCCAAGTGTCCTCACAAGAAAAAATACCAGAACTATGATGATGAAAAGAAATACAAATTTAAGAAATATAGTAAAAATAACAGTTTATGTGCAAATAATGATGACTCCTCAGAAGACATAGATAGAAATTCATCTTGTGAAGATAAATTGAATGATTTTATGCTTATGGCCGTAGGAGACCTTGATGATGAATGTATAGGAGGTGACATCAATGATGAAGAAGTTGTGGTTTATATGGAAGGTTAACTAATCAGTGCTTTAGAATAGATTGAAAGACTCAGACTTAAGAAGAGAAAACAAAAATAGTTGTTGATGTAGTTTGAAAAGAATGGGAAAGAACCAAGTGAATATTTTTTTTTGTTAAAAATTAGAATAAAAAAAGAAAATAGAAGATATCCTAAAACAACAATTAGCATAGAATAAGGTGAGATGTGAAGCTCTGGAAGAAAAAGCAGTGAAAACTAGAAAAGAGTTGGAGAAGTTTCAAGCCTTGTATCACTAAAATATGTCAAGTATCAAATCCTTAGAAGAATTGAATAACATCTCGAGTAAACAAAGATCTCCATTGATAAAAATTAGTATAGGTTATGAAAGTGGTTCAAGCAACAATCCATCAGAAAAGAACGAATCTACTAAGATGATCAAATTTCAACTCAGTAGACAATCAGATTATAATCATACTATTGAAACAAAAGTTAATAAAGATGAGTTGAATTCCAAACAAGAACAAAGACAACAAAATATAAAGAAACCAATTTCAAGAGGAAGTTTAATATTCAGGTATCAAATTTTTTTCTATGGTTACTGTTATTATTGTTCTAATTGTTGGAAAAATAATTGAGAGGGGGAGGGGGGTGAATCAGTTATACATATAAGCTTCAAAGCTTTATGTTCTTTTTTGATTCTTTATAGATTATTATTTATTGTGTTGTTGATAACTTAACATGCATATATATACAATATTTGATGAATCACACAGAATAAAAAAAGACACTGATTTTCATGAGGAAACCCATAAAGGGAGAAAACCTTTTCTTCTTAGGATGTAAATCAAGCTCCAACTTTCATGTACATCACAGTCTTTGAGAACCAACTCAAATATGAGGCTGCAACCTCTGATAGCAAGCCATAACTTGAAAAGAGAACCAACTCTCAGGTTTCTCTAGCACCTACTAGAAGGAAGCACCAACTCCCAAAATATCTTCTAGCACCAACTAGAATTTAGAGGACTACAATCCTCCCTAGCACCACCCTACCACCTTGATTGAATATTACAAAACTTACTTACTTGATCTGTCTCTAATCTGATCTATTACAACTCAATGTCTCCCTTACATTCTCCAGCTGTTATGTGTTGTTCCACTTCTTCATATTTATGCTTCTATGCTCTCTGACTCAATTGCACTCTTCTTCGTCTATAATCAGCTCTTTTTCCTCCTCTGCACCATGCTCCACCTATTCAAATTTTATTCTTCCTTGTTATCCTATGAGGTGTGTCTCCTTAACCTTCCCACATGATCTTCTATGTTCTATATATCTTTTTCATGCCAAGTCCTCTACTATATAATTATAGTGACTCATTGTCTTCTCTGGTGGTTATACACAGTATGTTTGTCATCAATGGTTGTTATATTGAAATTCTTTGGATTCTCTGGTAGTTACATTCATTCGTAGGTAAATCCATCCTAAGCCCCTTTCTTCATGTGACCATCGACGGTGACCATATGCCTATCCAAAAAGGCACTTCATGATTGTGGGTGCAACCAAAGGTGGTTTGAAATCAAACTACATTTCAACCCACAATTTACCTCGAGCCTCCATGTGTCATTTCTCGCAAACCATGGCTTCGATTGTGGCCCACTCTCAAATTTTTAAAGTTCACGCTCCTTCAATGCCCACAATACAATTGGACCCTTGATCTCACGATATTGACGGTGCTCCTGAACTGACAGTTCATATTTGTTCTTTCAATTAGATCAACGGTCTTGTGACCCCTTTCTCGATGAATGGTCGAGATCTCCTTCAAGTCTCCAGACTTCTAATATCTCAAATATCAACTTTAACTCTATCACATTTTTTCAGAGTTGAAAATCCACTGATGTGTGTCCCTCTCAGATCAACAACTATGATCCTTTCGCATCTCCGAACTTTGGAATTCTCAAGCCTCAAATTTCAATTCCCCTATAATATGATCAAAGGTTGCAAATACACCTGAATTGATATATATATCGAATGGCTCATGTCCACTTTGGGAATTCATCCTTTAGGACTTCAGAGCTTTTGTTGTTTGTTGGTGGTGAAAATCCCAAAGTAAATTTCTTATAGTGACGTAACATTAAAAATGTCACATGTTGACATGACATGGGTCGAGTGGCTTCCATGTGTCACTCGTTGACATGGTATTCCACATGTCCTTGCTGACATGATCTTCCACATGTCCTTTCTAATGTGTTCTGCCACATGTCCTTGCTGATGTGGTCTTCCACATGTCCTTGTTGAGGTGGTATATTGACGTGGTCTCTCGATGTGACATGTATTCATCTCCTTGATCTAACAGTCATCGTATATTATCCAGATATGATGGTCTTTATTCATTTCGGAGGCTCTAACAATTGAGATCTACTTTGGATGATCCGGTGGTAGAGAATTTGTTTCGGCACTCCAGCTCTCTGGGCCTTAGGTATTTTAGTTCTCAACTGGAAATTTTTGAAGTGGCGGTTTTCTAGATTTTCATATCAGCTAACACATACTCCCCCTAGCAATCAACGGTTGAGATTTGTCTTTGGATATTTTCACCTCCTCCCCATCCACAAACTTTCGAAGTTGTGGATCATGCACCACCTATCCTCCTTGACGATGGATGAAACCAAACCACTTTGGGACTTTAGAACTTTGGAAAGATCCCTCTTCTGAGTGTGTAAAGTGTTAAGGCTCGTGAAAATATCTAAGGCTAATCAGACGGTTGTTGGTCCTCTGGATCAGTGATTCAAAAGCCACTGCCACTCTTCCTCCTGAGCTTTCTAGCCTTCTGCTCCTTTGACTCCTTAAATAATCACTTCAACACTGAGCACTCTTTGCAATAGATTCTTACGCAAGGTTTGGTTTCATTGTTGTTCGTTCCATCATTGAAAAGAACACTCTTCATGTAAATGTGCCAACAATATCCCCCTTTGGCATTGATGGAAACCCTGAAAGGATGCACTATTCTTCTCAGATCTCTAACTATAGCATTCAGACTACACCTTTTCTCCCCATTTGACATCAATGTCAAAGAAAACTGAGAGTAATTATGTTCTTCCCTTGATCAAAGTACAATAAGCACTTTTCCCCTGATCAGATACACTATTTTAACTTGATAATAGGGTCATGCCCAACTTCTATCATATATACTCAAACTGAGCTTTTGCAAGTGGTTTAGTGAAGATATCACCAATCTGATCTTTAAATGGAATATAATGAAAATAAATAATGTTGGTTACCTGTTCACTCAATAAGTGATACTTGATGGGTATATTCTTGGTATTGGAGTGAAATACAGGATTCTTTGAGACACTAATTGCACTAGTATTATCCTAATGAATTGGGATCAATGCAATATACTTGACCTCCAAGTTTGCAAGTGTCTGAATCATCCACAATACTTGGGTACAACAAGTGGATGCTACAATGTATTCATCTTTTGTAGTCGATAAGGAAATGGAACCTTGCTTCTTGCTCAACCAGGCTACAAGAGAATATCCTAAGAAGAATGTACCTCCACTTGTGTTTTTCCTTTCATCCATGCAGTTATCCCAATCAACATCTAAATAGACTGATAATTGAAGATTCTGATTCCTAGGGTACCATAGGCGATAGTTCATTGTTCCTTTCAAGTATCTGAATATTCTTTTGACAGCTATCAAGTGACTCTGTTTAGGTGGGGACTGATACCTTCCACCATTCCAACAACATGCATTATTGTTATAGTAATATTTTCCCCACCATTTCTATCTTTACAAAGGTCCTTTTTCCATTTCCATATGCAGACTTGTCATACCTTTTTGATGAATCCATAGCTAAAAATACACATTTTTCCACATATACACACCCTATCTTCTATACAACATGCATATACGTAGGTTGCTCCACTATAGCCCCTGTACATTGGGATTTGTGCAAGAAAATACAAAATAGACTCAAGTTTCCATGTCATGAAGGAGATCTCTGATCCTTGGCCTTCCACATACTAGAAATGTTCTGACTCAACCCTTCAGTTGCATTTTGAAGAAAAGCACAATTCCGAGCTATGGAAAAGAGGAGAAAGCATTCAACTTTGAGAGCAAAGTTACTCTGGAGAAATTACTTCATATTGAGTCTACATCCCCTTGTCCCTCAAGTCTGGACATAGATTTCAACCCCCAATCTCTTTCCCTATTGTTGAGAGAACCTCATTATCTCTCTCCTATGAGATTGCCTTTGGTGGAAGATTGAAGTGGTGGAGGCCCAATTGGAAGGAAATTGGTTCCTTGGTTTCAAACCATGGGGACATGGAAGTCTGTAATGTTGTCACTTTTGTTGATCAATTATTAATAGAAATACTCCTTTCCCGTCCTATTGGTATCATGAAAATATATGATTATTATCCATGGGCATGTTTGTAATGTTTATTAATGGATTATGTTATCTAATGTGTTAACCCCTTTATACTATCACTATGTAATTGCTATGATTGTTTGTTGAGAACTTGTTGCAGGTATAAATATTTTCATCGAAGTGCTCAACGGTGGAACATCATCGAACGTTGGATCGAGGTAGGTGTCTTTCTTATCTTGAAAATTAGTTTATATAACATACAATGGAATTGAGTTGATTTCTGTAGTCATACCTATCTGTTGTGGTTTACCCTTGACCATAGATATTTTTTCCCTCATACCAGAAATCGAGACTCCAATGGGGAGAGATCTTCCTTCTAAGGGTTGAAGTATTTTTTCTTCTTCGATTGCTCTTTTTCCTTTATGTTTCTTGTCGTATCATTGCTTTCTAGATTATGTTCACTTCAAGTCTCAATTTTCATCCTTTTTTCCCTTTCTTGGCCTTGTTTTAAAGCTTGTACGCTCCTTTTTCTTTGACAGTCACATATACATGCATGTTGTCTCACTACAAGCTGGGTATATACACACTTTTCTCTTGAGCAGTCACGCATATCACTTTCCCTTGCTTGTTTTCTTGGTTTAGTGATTGTTGGGTGGGATTTGATGTTTGTTGAGCCTTCTTAGGTCTCTATAGTGCCTGTTGAGCTTCTTTGGGTTGACACGAAACCTGTTTGGAGTTGAATTTATGGGCGTAGTCTTTCTCATTTTTTCTCAATTTTTATTTTCTCTTGAACCCTCGATTGTTCTCTTGGATTCTTAGTATTATACTTGAGTTATTTCATTTATACACAGTAGAATTTATATATCAAGTTTCTTTTCAGTAAATGCATTTTCTCTTTAATATATTGAAAATACAAAAAAATTAGGCATTTTTCATCGGTTGGCATTTTTGTCTTTGAACCTTTATCATTAGCTTAGTGAATTTAGCGAAAGATTGCATTTTACTTTTGAATTGTAGAGTTGAAATTGAAAATTGCACTGTTTTTATTAGCATATCATTCATTAAAAAGTTAAATATAGACTTTGCATTATACTCATATTTATCTTCTTGGAGAGTCATAGCATCATGATTTTCACTTCCGTACCCTTTTGAATAATCACGACCAGTAAAATTTGTTCTTTAAACTAAAATTGATTAGACAAAATTTTATTTTTAGGGTGCACAAACTAGTCTAGGATTTAGTGCCTTGGAATAGGATTTTGTGAGTAAACTTCTCTAAGGAAATTAAATAAACATATGTGTCTGCGAGGGAGTTGAGAAGTCTATTGTATAAATGGTAAGATCAAGAGGCTCCACTCACACCGGAGTTAATCACAAGGTCGCACAAAGTTAGTTGAAGGGATAACCCATGGATACTCACTTAGTGTCAGAGATATTTCTGTGGATTTATTCATATTTGGGGATCTTTCTAGTACCCATACCTCTATGAGAGGTGGTGATTTCAAGGTTTTGGGCTTTTCTACCCTTCCAATATAGTGATTCGGACTTACGAGTGGTCGCATGTGCATCCGTTATACAATGGTTTATTAGTTTCTTGACTTAGGTATCTCATAAGTTACTTGCAGGGGTTATTCTGCTTGTACCCTGAGTCAGATAGGGGTCAGAAAACACACAGCCTTAGGGAGGATTACCTCTTTGGGGTGATCTGACCGACTAGTTTTTAATCCCACAATGACCCCTATAACTGATTATGTTACCTCCAAACTTTAGTAGGGAATCTCAGGTCCCTCTTGGACAAGACATAACTTCTTTAGTGAGGGAGGCCACTCAACCACTTTAGCCCGTTTGCATGCATATTGGTCATTTGAATTTTTGGTATGTTCTTTGAATACTAGTTTTCCTTAGAATATTTTTATTTTTTCGAGTCATAAGTCATCATGGAGTCATACCAACATACTCGTCGATCCCGTTGGTTGTTACAGTCACCACCAGATTTAGAGTTCTTGCCTTCTAAAAGGCATAGATTTTTTAGAAGTGGTACACACACATCCACCTTTCAAAATTGTGGTTCCACAAGGATGAGTACTAAGTCTAGTCTTCAGAACACTGGGATTTCTTTGACTCCCATACCCACTATAATTAATGGCACCGCTCCGTCTCCTGCAGCCACTACAGTTGCAGTGCCAGAGGCTTATACTAGTACTATAGCTCGACCTATAGTTAATGCTTCATCTCTTTCCTTGAACCCTTTTGGGGGTTTCGGTCACTCGTTGACTTACAATGTTCAGTCCATCCCTATGGCTTCTATTCCATTTTCTTATGGTATTCCTAACTTCACTTAGTAGTTTTCGATTTCCATCTCAGTTGTTGGCCCTAACACTAGCCTTAGACTTGGGGGCACTACACCTCCTTACACTCCTTTCTTGTTTGGTGGCTCTCATATGCCCCAAACAAATCCTAATGTAGGAAGTTTCCCTATTATTAACCCCAGGTCTAATCCCTCTACGAATGGATAGAACAACCCAACTAGTGGACAAGTTCTTCCCTATATCCCTACCTCCTAGGTGTCAATTTCGACCAATACTTTTGGCATGATGAATTCACTTCAATTCTTCAGGTTCCCACCTGGAGGAGGTCAATATTACACTTTGTAAAACCCCTAACCCAAATCCAATCCAACTAGGGGAAATTTTCACAATCCTTATCAAAAACTTCCTGCTGGAATGATACCCAACCCACCCTATACGAATCAGACCAGAGGAGGGCCTTATAATTCTGTAATGGTTTTGGTTCTTACCAGAATCCTAGGTGGAATGTAGTTCCCAACACACAATCTTTCGTAGGAGGATGGAGCCAGATGTCACAACCTCATCTCCCTCTTCTATCCATGCTCAATCTTCCAGACTTGTCTAAGTTAATGAACTACCTAGTGAATCATGATCCCACATGGCGCGTCGTCCCCACCAAAATTCCTTCAGACATTCCAAAGTTTGAGGGTAAGAATGGAGAGGACCTTGGTGAACACGTTACTACCTTTCACCTTTGGTGTTGATCAAATTCCCTGAACCATGATTTTTTTAGATTACGATTGTTTCAACACACTCTCACTGGAGTTGCTTCATAATGGTACATTGATCTATCTAGGGGGAGATATGGGTCATTTAATTAGTTGGTGGTGGCCTTTCTCAACAACTTTCAAATGTCCATTAGTTATGATGTTGGCCTTGAACCTTTGTCAAATTTACGCCAGGACACTTCCATTCACATCTTAGATCATATCCATGAGTGGTGTAGACGGAGGTGGTTGATTAAAACTCCTATACCTCCGACCTTTCTCTTAGAATTGTTCCTAAAGTATTTTCACCCTCCTATATTGAAGGACATTTCTACTTCTAGTGTCTCCAATGAGGAAGAAGCTATCGTTAGAGCCTAGTAGTTAGATTTAATATATGTTCAGTCTGGGATGTTATATCACCTTCATCCATAAGCACCGTGGTCAAATTACGATTCTAGGAAAAAACCCGGACCTCATGCCGATGACATTGTAGGTTATACCAATCTAAAGTCCACATACTTGATGATGAATTCTACCATAGGATCAGCTTCATCTACATCCTCCAAACCCACCCAGTCAGGGGATGTACATTCTGTGCAATCATTGAAAAACCCAAATGGTGACCATCAACAAGATGTGAATAAAAGGAAAGGTCGAAACAATCATATGGGTGGGAAAAATGGTAACAAGCCCAATGAAAAATGTAATAATCGGAAGCAGAATGATAATTCTAGAGAGGGAAAGAAAGAGAATTGTAAGGTGTAGTTTCCTTGTTAAATTTGTACCAATGACCACCTTACACATTTATTCCCCAAACTCGTGGAGGTTGGGAGGATTTTAAATCTATCGCCTGCTATGATGAAAAATCCATTCCCACACAACCAATACTTATCCTCGAGCTATTCAAATGCTATAAATGCACCCGGTGGAAGACAAAACCCACCATCACAAGATGGCGACTGTGTTTGTATAAATATGGTCGACACAAAAATTGATATAGCCACCCGCTCTTGAGATCATATCTCTTCAAAACCTAGTATTGGTCTAGAAGCTCCTCCTCCCCCTCCAGAGATGAACCTACAGAATATGAAAGGAGTACTCAAGCACTCTACTCACAACCCTAATTCTAGAGCCACCCAGAACTACTCTATCCCTGAGGATCTAGGTCAAACCCGTTGTGTAATGTCATCTTTGGAGGTACTCCAGATGTGTCCATCATAGAGGAATGTATTACTCTCTGCCTTAGGGGATCTAGAACCTAGTGGCTCAAAATTTATCAAGTTTGATGTCACAAATGTGAAGCCTCACTTACCCTACCATGTGGCTTTCCAAATCCACGTGGAGTATTCCAAGTATACTATCAAATGAGCATACATTGATGAAGGTGTTGCCACCTACATGATGTCCCTGTTCTGTTGGAAAGCTCTCAGTTCTCCAAACCTTTCCAAGTCATAAAACATGTTGAGTGCATTTGAAATTCATTCCTTCCACCCTCACAGTATTCTCCCTACCTTTTTGGTCCAGTTATGTGGGAAGATTGTAGAGGTGGAGGTAGAGGTAGTTGATGCACCTCTTGATTATATCTTGTTACTAGGTAGAAATTGTACCTATGCTATGGTCATTGTCGTATCGTTTGTCTTATGTACACTTTGTTTTCCTCATCAAGGGGAGATTGTGACTATCAATCAATTATCGTTTGTGTACTCTAGTCCTAATGCATTTGTTGGACCGTCGATCCATGTGATCGACAATTCTTAGCCAGCAACTGACAATATCGATGTCGAAATGTATTGTTCCCTCATGGGTACCTTTGACTTCTCAACACTTATTCACCACATTTATGCCATGTCTAGTAGGTCTTCTTTAGCAGGGACATTCATCCCTTTCTGCACTTATTATCTTAGTGATCCATAGACCCTACCTTCTCCGACTTCATTGAGTGAAGGTCAGTTGTATGATGGCATGGCTATGCCACTATTGGCAGTGGATATTGCATATCAATTTGTTCTTGTCTCTTCCATCGATCCTGATCATGTTACCTCACAGACAAACAAGGAGGATATTGTTCTTAGGTCTGTATGGGCCACCTCATTGTCTTGTTCAAATGATTGCTTAGATGAGACTTTTCCTTCAGATGAATCCATCCTCGAAGCCATGAGTGATTCTAAGAGACCTTGGGATGATATGCATCATTGATCTTATTTTATCCCAAGTCATGAAAGAATCGAGCAAGATGACTTTCAATCTACCTTGACTGAGATAGTTGGTCACGTTGTAGTTCCACTTTATACACATGGCATTTATGTTGAAGGAAATATTGTGAGTATTTAGCCTACTTTCTCGATAGATATCTCTCGTACTACTTGTTGTAGAATAAACCTGTAAATGCAGACATAAACTAATCTCCCTAGATCCACCTAGATCTAGAACAAAACAAGACAGGACATGATGCTTTCCCAAAGTTACAATTATTGATCTAAGTGTAAAAGAAGAAATTGATGACTTACCTTTGAGATCGCTTCCTTATATCTTTGTTCTTCCTGCTTCACTCCGGTACTCTTGTGAAACCATATCTACAATAAAACAAACCAACCAAAGTGAAATCAACTGTGACAAATTCAATGAAAACTTAAACATGTGATCAAGGAGTCATGTAATAAAATGAGAATAATTTTATGGGAAAGAAACATGTCACTGTATTATATAATGTGGAAGAAATATATGACCAGATGCCTTGATGTCATCAGGTTCCTTCCAACAGTTCCTTGCTTCCCACACACTTCTATCTCCAAGGATTTTGAGACCATGGATCTAGTAGCTACTCACAATCTATCTTGAAAAATCAGAGCTCAAATCCAATCTAACGAAGATAACAATCTCAAGACAAATTCAACTAAATTTCTCCATTAGAGATCCTCTCATTTTATAAGTTGAAGAGGATAAGGTGAGGAGGTTAGGATGATCCCAATAAATCATGAATGAAAGTAATATCCAAACGATTCAGAGGCCACCTCACCATAGAATCTTCTCCTTCTAGAAGCATATAGAAAATGCTCGTTATTCCCATGTATGAAGGTCATCGCACCATATCTGTAATGCAGCATGTGGAAAATCCACGACCTAGATATAGTGAAACCTATGGAAATCAAGCGTTTCCACACCCTATGTATAAAGAAACCTGCAGAAATCCTACTTAACATCGTTTTTACAAAGGAAAATCCAATTTCTTCTCTCAGGCAAACTTCTTCTCCCTTGATTCTTCAAGAATTCAGGCCATTAACCCCTCTAAAGGAAACAGATAGGTTTACATCATTAATGATCATAAGGGTGATGAAAATAATGTGTAACACCCCTGGAAATATTGAGAACATAAATAGAGGTGCGGATTATTCGCCAGAAGAAATTTTGATCTACATTGAACTCTTCAATGAATTTTGAGATGTATTCACTTGGTCATATGAAGAGATTCCAGTGATTGACCCTCATATATTCAAACATGGGATTAGAACTTACCTGAATGATAAACCTCTTTGACAACATCTTAGAGCTGTAAATCCCAGGAAGGCCCCTGTTATTAAGGAAAAGGTGGAGAAGCTACTTAACGCTAGCTTCATCTACCCGATTCCCTTGACTAAATGGGTATCCAACCCCATTCTTGTGAATAAAAAGCATGGAACCATCCATGTGTGATGGAATTCCGTGACCTGAACAAGGCTTGTCTTAAAGATAACTTCCCCACACCTTTAATTGATTAGATTCTTGACGAGTGTGCAGGAAGCGAGATATTTTTTTAATGGATGGAGTTTCAGGCTATAACCAAATCCATATCAACCCCGAGGATGAACACAAGAGTATATTTATATGTCTTTAGGGTACTTTTTCATACCATAAAATGCCTTTCAGCCTTAAAAATTCTGGAGAAACCTTCCAACGTGCCATGAATTTCGCTTTTCACGATCTCAAGCACATAGTCGAAGCCTACCTTGATGATTTTGCTGCTCACTCATGCAAGAGAGTGGATCATGTTATACAACTTTGGCTAGTTTTTGAAAGATGTTGTTACTATAAAATCTGGTTAAACCCTCAGAAATGCATCTTTTGCATTAAGTCTGGTCGTCTCTTAGGATTTTTAGTTTCCAAGACTAGGATCATGGTAGATCCTTTTAAGGTTGAGGTAATACTTCAAGGTTTACAGGGGAAAGCTAACTTTCTATGTTGGTTCATAGTGAATTATGCCAATATCACTAAGGGTTTCATGCGCCTCTTGAAGAAGGACAAACCTTTTATCTGGGATGAGAAATCCCAGGAGTCTTTCGACGCTTTGAAGAAAGCCTTGGTATCAGCCCCTCTGCTAAAATCCCCTGATTATAGTAGAGATTACTTATTGTATATTGCCACATCTACAGAGATGGTTTTTATGATTCTAGTTTAGGAGGATGATGAGCTCCATGACCATGTCATCTACTATCTTAGTCAAAATTTAGTCGGTCCTGATCTTAATTACTCTCACATTGAAAATATAGCTTTAGCTACAGTTCACGCAGTCCAACGTTTACGTCACTATATATTTATTTACATGACTACTATGGTTATTGATGTCAATCCATTTCAATACATATTTAGCAGGCATATCACAGGGGGGAAATATAATAAATGAATTGTCATCTTACAAGAGTTTGATCTCGAATTCACTTCAGCCAAGTCCAAGAAATCACTAGTTTTTGCAGAGTTAATATTCGATTTCCCATGATTATACGAGGATGTTATCCATGTTGATTCATTTTCAGATAAACACATTTTCCTTGTCTCGTCGTTCAACCCCTCGTATGGAGACTTTGTTTTATATCTTTAAACCTTGAAGTTCACTCAACATCTCTCACGAGATGATTGACGATGTGTTAGATACTAAGCCAAAAAGTATACCATCATCAACGACAATTTGTATTCTCGAAGAGTAGATAATATCTTGCAACATTGCTTAACTCACGAGAAAGTTGAATCGGTCCTAAACAATTTCCACAAAGGGGCATGTGGTGGTCACCTATCCGGGCTTGCGACAACCCAAAAAATCTTCTGAGCCAGTTATTTCTGGCCTATTATATTTAAAGATTGTATCGAAGTAGTTAAGCAGTGTCACCCCTTCCAGGTGTTCACTCGAAAAATTCGCTTGCATCCATCCCCTCTTCACCCAGTCATTATCGTCGGTCCCTTCACCAAGTGGGGGGTAGATTTCATCGATTGCAACCCAAATTTAGCTGGGGGGCATGAACACATTATCATGGTTTTCGACTACTTTACTAAGTGGGTTGAGGAAATTCCTACCATAAAATTTGATGGGAAGACTGCAACCTTCTTCATGTTCAACCAAATTATCGCCTGGTTCGATATCACAAGTGAGATTGTCACTACCCATGGCAGTCACTTTTAGAATGAAATGATGATAGAACTAGCATCTAAGTTGGGGTTTAGACATGGTCATCCATCCCCTTATTACCCCTAGGAAAATGGGAAAGTAGAGGTCGTCAACAATTCTCTCAAGACCATTTTGCAAAAAACAGTCAGTCGATGTAATTCCAATTGGCACATCATGCTATATCCCCCGCTTTCGGCATACTCAACCTTGGTTAAGAATGCCACTGGTTTTTCCCCTTTTCAGTTAGTGCACGGTGTAGAGTTGATCCTTCATGTTGAGTGCGAAATCCATTCTCTCAAGTTGGCAGTCGAACTCTTACCTGACACTTCAGACTTAGAGCCACGCTTCTACACCTAGAGAGTCTTAACAAGAAGTGTCAGGATGCCTTTACGACAAGTCTTTCTATCCCCGATTGTATGCTGAGGGTGACTTGGTCCTCTTGTATGACCAAGCCAAAGAACCTCTAGGGGAAGGAAATTTTAAACCCATGTGGCATGGTCCTTACATCGTGCAACGTGTTCTAGAAAAAGGATCCTACGAGTTAGAATATTATGAAGGGAATAAATTTGTAAGGTAGCTAGAGAGGTAGTGGGGGGGGCCAGAGAGCCCATACTGATAATAGTGGAGGTCATTCAATGTAAGGTGGACTAGGTCCACTATATTATTAAATAAGGCCCACTATGGTAGTTAGATATAATAAATGGGTAACTAGATATAATTAAAGTAAGAGGGCTTCTTAGAAGGTTCTACTTCTAGAAGATTCCTCCTCTAGAATGTTCTTAGGAGATGATAGAACTATATAAAGGGGTTCAAACAATGTAATGAGACATGAAGAAAAGTATTGTATTTGGAGTGGTAGATCAATAGGAGGATGCCCCTTCGAAGAGGCAAGTGAACAGGAGAGGATCCCTTCCATAATAGGATCCAATGTATGGTGTTTCCCTACCTCAAGGGTTTGGTAATAATAAAGTGTGGTTTCTTCTATCTTGCTTGTGGATCTATTGTGTATTCAGTATTTGTGGTGATTATATTTATCTTGGTACTTAACAAGTGGTATCACAACACTTTCCTTAGGCAGACATTGTGGACACCTCCTATTGAGCTACCACTCCAAATACAATA
>JZKD02S1945129.1:342762-353015 GCA_000966675.3 Picea glauca | reverse complement strand
TATCTCTGCTTCATTCTCCCAGCTGGCATCTTCCACTGGATGGCCCTTCCATTTGACCAGATACTCATAGTATTCTTTCCTCCTAGTCTTCTTACTGACTCATTTATCCAGTATCTGTTCCATCTGTGGATTCTCTGCCACTGGCATCTTCTTCTGCCACTGAAACTTTGGCTATTTATTACTTGTTCCTGCTTCCTCATCTTTATATGGATATAAATTTGAGACGTTGAATATCAAAGATATTCCGATCCCATCCGATAACTCGATCTCATAAGCATTTTCCCCCAATTTCTTCAAGACCTTACATGGCTTGATTTTCTTCATTTTCAATTTATTGTATGTTCCCCTCAGGAACCTCTCTTTCCTCAAATGTTCCAGAACTAATTCACCAACCTTGAACTGAAGTTATCTCTTCTGCTAGTCAGCTCTACGCTTATATTCGTTACTTGAATCTAGCAGTCGTCGCTTCACCTGGCTGTGAAGTTCTTTCATCACCTCTACGAAATCTTCGGCACTTGCGCTCCTAGTCGCAGTCTATTTTGAATCCCTTAATTCAGAAACTCCTCTCGACTACATGCCATACACAACTTGAAATGGACTTTGGCCTGTGCTCCTATTCACTGAGTCATTATATGCGAACTCTGCCTTCGGCAATATACTATCCCACTAGCTGTGGTGCTTTGTCACCAAGCTTCTCGGCAAGTCTCCTAGACTTCTGTTCATCACTTATGTTTTCCCATCCGTCTGAGGATGATAAGCAGAACTAAACATCAAGTTAGTCCCCATATTTTTCCACAGTGTCCTCCAGAAATGTCCCATGAACTTTTTATCTCTATCCAAAACTATACTTTTGGGTAAGCCGTGAAGTCGAATGACCTCTTTGAAAAACAGATTTGTGATGTGGGTCACATCACTGGTTTTTTGGCATGGGATAAAATGTGCCATCTTGGAAAACCTATCCACTACCACAAAGACTGAATCAAATCCTCTTTGCATCCTTGGTAATCCCAATACGAAATCCATGCTGATTTCATCCCACGGCCTCTCGGGTATGGGTAAGGGTTGATAGAATCCTGCATTCTGCTTTCTTCCCTTTGAATGCTGGCAAATTTTGCATCTATTTACAAACCTCTTGACCTATGACCACATCCCTAGCCAAAAGTATGACTCACTCAGCTTTGCAAATGTCTTATCATGACCGAAGTGCCCGACCAATACTTCGTTGTACTTCTCCTTCAGCAAATTTTCCCTCATGGAACAATTTGGAATACACAATTGATTTCCCTTGAACAACAATCCTTCCTCGATCACATATTCTATCCACTAGCTTCTATCTCTGAGAACTGGATTCTCAGCTGCTTCATACGCTTCTCTAAAATCCTGATCATCTGCATACATATACTTGAGATCATCAAAGCCTAACGTTCTGACTTTGAACTCTTGTATCAGCAAACATTTCCTGCTCAAAGAATCAACCACTTTGTTAGAAGTACCCGAAATATGCTTTATCACAAAAGTGAAATTCTACATGTATTCAACCCATTTAACATGCCTCTGATTCAACTTCTCCTATTAAGTCACAAATTGTAATGCATGGTTATCACTATATAAAACAAATTCCTTTGGAATCAGATAGTGCCTCCATTTTTTCAATGCTTGTATGATGGAATAGAATTCCTTATCATATGTGGAGTAATTTTATTTTTCCTAATTCAACTTCTCACTGAAATATGCAATCGATCTGTCCTCCTGACTCAAGACCGCTCCTATGGAAAATCCGCTTGCATCACATTTTACTTGAAACATCTTTTGCAAATCCAACAACACCAGAATTGGTTGTTCTGTAATCTTCTGTTTCAACAAATTGAAACTTTTCTCAGCCTCTTCAGTCCAGTGAAAATATTTATGTCTTTTCTTAACTGTATCCATCATCGCTGCGCTAATCCCACTGAAATTTCTGATGAACTTCCAATAGAAACTATCCAGTCCATGAAAACGTCTCACCTCAAAAATATTTCTCGGTGATGGCCAATTTTTAATTACTTCCACCTTATCTAGATCCATATTCAATTCATTTGTAGATATAATAAATCCCAAGTAAATGAGTTCTTTCTTCATAAATGAAGATTTCCTCATGTTTGTCAACAACTTCTCCTGCTGTAGCTTCTTCATTACCGTAGCTAAATGCTTTAGATGTTCTTCTTTTGTTTTGCTGAAAATCAATATGTCATTCATATACACAATGGCAAACTTCATGATGAATTCCCTCAGGAATTCATTCATTAACCTCATAAAGGTACTCGATGCATTTGTCAAGCCAAACGACATGACAAGCCATTCATACAAACCTTCGTTTTTCTTGAATGTTTTCTTCCACTCATCACCTTCTCTCATGCAAATCTGGTGATATCCACTCTTTGGATCAACCTTTGAAAAAAAAATTGCTCCACTTAAGCAATCCATCAAATCATCCATCCACAGCAATGGAAACCTGTACCTGATGATTATCTTGTTGATGGCTCTTGAGTCAGTACACATTCTCCAACCTCCATCTTTTTTTGGACTGAGTATCATTGGAACGGAACACAGACTCAAACTTTCCTTGACCAATCCTTTGTCTAGCAGCTCCTAGACCTGCTTCTTGACCTCTTCATTTTCTTGCGACATCAATCTGTACGCGGATTTATTCGGAAAAATAGCCCCTGGTATGAGGTCTATATGATGACTCACACTCCTCATTGGGGGAAATGAATGAGGAAATTCGTCCATCACGATGTTAGCGAACTCTTCCAATAGTTCCTGAATTTCTCTCAGCAAATCATCTACTCTCGTGCTAGTCAAAACGATCCTTGGTTTCCTGACTACAAAAAATTGTGGATCTTCTTTCTTCTTCACCTTTGTAATAAGTTCCTTCCCACTCATGAGAAGTACAGTATTTCTCCCTTCGGGTTTTACCTCCTTATATTTTATTGGAAGAAACATGTGTGTTCTCTCATTCTTCTCTAGAGTATATGTATTCATATTCCCATCATGAATTACGTTTCTGTCATATTTCCATGGTCTACCCAACAATAAATGACAGACATCCATAGGAGAAACATCACAGAGTATTTTATCATTATACCCTCCTATTTTGAATTCAACTAAACACTATTTAGTGACATTTACCTGATGTCCCTTCTGTAGCCATGAAACTTTGTATGGACTCGGGTGATTAGTCATCTCCAGCTCTAGCTTCTCTACCATATCGGTTGAAACGAGATTATCTGTGCTACTGCTGTCCACGATAACCTTGCATACCTTGTCCTTGGTTTTTCAAGCAGTTCTGAAAAGTCTATTTCTTTGAGCTGATTCCTCCACCTCCTTCTCAGGTGTTAAGAGAACCTTACGCATCATCAATGACCTTCCTCCTTCTACATTTTTCTCTTCAACATCTCGCCTCTGTGCCTCGGTGATACGAGATTCTCCTCCATCCTTCTTTTTATCTGGACATTCAAATGACTTGTGCCCATTTTTTCCACATGTGAACCATGTGATTATTCCACCTCTTCCTCTTCCTCTACCTATGGTACGAGGAAACATGTTATTATCATCGTATCCTCCACTCTTCTCTGTATGTTTCCCTCTCTGTTCAATGTGATGGCCTTGCTATGAACTTCCACCTCTCTCTATTCTAGTCTGAGGATTTTTCCATTCGTCCTTGGGCTTATGGTATTTATCTTGGGCAACCGATTTGCCTTTGGGCTGACTCCTACCTTGGCCTTGCTGACCTTGCTTACGGCTCAACTTCTCTTCAGCTTTCAAAGCCATTTGATAGGCATCCTCCACCGTTTGGATGGTCACCATACTCATCTCATCCTGGATATCATATCTCAGGCCATTCATATACCTGGCAACTTTCTCATCATCGCTCTCCCAATGACCTGCCCTAATGTTCAGTCGATAGAATTCCTCCATGTATTCTTTTACTATCATCAGCTTCTATCTCAGGTTCTTCATCCTCCTGGTAGAGTGATATGATAATATATTACGATGAACTTTTCCTTCATATTTGCAATCATTCAATCCCAACTTTTAATTTTTTTCTTTCCCTTGTAGCGTCTATCTGCTTGTAGCTCATCCCACCATAATGCTATGTGTCCCTTCAATCTCATGAAAGCATGCCTGGATTTCTTATCCTCTTTGACATATTCATAATTGAAGTATGTATCCAGAGCTCTAATCCAATCTAGAATCTCTTCCACATCCAGATTCCCCTCATAAACTGGAATGTTCATCTTCATTTTTGAACCCATCCGTGCAATATCTTTGATTAGATGTTCATTGGCTTCATCCTCGGCTGCAACTTCTTCCCCATGTTCAGCTTCAACTTCACCCTCTAAATCACTAAGATCCCTAGCACTGGCTATGCGTCTTTGCGCTGTCTCCATATCTTCGATTCTAGCTTGTAGATCACATATCTCTCTTTCCATTTCTAGATTTTGTGCTTGCCTACCCCTTCTCCTCGGGTTTTCTCTTTCCTCTGGATCGGGTGACTGTCTATCCCATCTCCTTGGTGGCATGGTGAATTTCCTTCTTCTATGCTTCAGAAAGAAAAGAAATTTTCTTACTTTGATACCACTTGACGCAGTCACACCCTCAAGCACATCTGCTCACAAGTCCTCCTCCTTCCTCGGCCCAAAGAACTGAAAATCTCTTCTAATTCCCTATCGGGAATTTCCCACACCCACAACAATTCTCCAACAGATCTCCCTTACCGATCAGGAAATCGGACTTTGCGATTTTGCGAGTCCTGTGGTCGAGTGTTTTTGGATTCTCAAAACCCCGAACCCCGATGTTAGTCAACACTGACCTTTCACATCCCTATCAGATTTTCTCCTGTCAGGATTTTTGGCACTCGCGATGTTCCAAACACTTTGTTTTACCGATCCCCGAACCCCAATATGCTCCTCTGCTACCTTAGCCTCCTGGGATAATCCTTTTGTTCACATGACTGCTCCTTATATGACTGTAGTCATATTCCTCATCTAGGTTTCACAGTTCGCGATTCCAAAATGTATAAACACCTTGTCACCAAAATCCCCGATATCCCAATGACTCAAACACCGATAGATGACCCCCTTGTCAGGACTTCAGACTTCATGGGATCATGAGTCCTAATACCAATATTTTTAGGACTTACCTTTTCCCGAACCCCGATATGGTACGCCACCTGTCCTCCACGTCGACTTCCCCGTGGCCCACTCTTTGTTCCTGTCGAGAAATCGCGTTTCAGAATTTCGCGATTCCTGCTGCTATGATTCCCAAGAATCATGAAACACTAATTCTCGATGCACGTGAGGGTTAACTCTTCCACGTCACTATCTCCTCATCACCTTTTCAGACATCGTGGGATTGCGATTCTTGGTGTAACGATTTCTTTGTCCCTGAGATTCCCAAAATGCTGAACCCTGACTCCTCTCAGATCTTATTACACGTGTCCACCCTGAGATCCACAGCTAGGACTTCTTCTCTGGGTTTCGAGACTTGAAAGGTCTCGAATCTTTGGACTTCTGAAACCCCGATGCTCCAATATCCTGATGCCTCTCTGGGACTTTCCTCTACTCACTAGGACTTAACCCCCGTGCAACTTCTACCTGATCAAATGGCTGACGGGCAACCCAACAATGATCCTACGGCTCACGATCCTCCCAAGCTTAACCTCCTGGTGTGGTCGTAACCTCCTCATTACTCTGTTGGATCTTACGGCTGGCGGATTTTTCACGAATCCCCTCCACAAGATCCTGACCATTGCTTTCTTCCTCCTTGAGGATTTCTTGAAAATAACCAAGTGTTCCTCTACGCTCACTCATCCTCCTGCGTCCAATCCTGCAACACTAGTTCTGAAGGTTTTATCCCTCTTGATATTTCTCCAAATTCTCATTCTCTTAGAAAAAGAGAACCCTTTGCATGCCTTCCTTGCGGAAAATCTGCAAACACTTCAAGTGTTTGGGTTTCTTCGTCCCTGCACACACCTGCAACAACAGTCCTTCAAAGATTCTTCTTAGATTTCACAACTGAGACTCTCTCTTAGCCTGCGTACCCCTGGCACAGATCCAGTAACCCAAATTCACTTTTGGGTGAATGAGAACAAGAGTTAAACTACCTAAGCCTCCTTCAACACACTCCTTGTGGACGTTTTCGACTGCACTCCTTGCAGGAATCCTTGCTCAGATAGAGAAGCAATTGAAACTCATTTGTTCTTCCCCTCAGATTTCAAACTCAACATGAAATCACATACACAACAATAAAGCTAATGCATAAGAGGAAAACAAAAACTCATGAGCACATCGTTTAGCATCAAAACATAGAGAAAAGACACAAAACCATGGATTTGAATCAACTTCTTCTATTAATTCAAGATCTATACATGGATGTTCTTCGACATCTCTCTACTATACTCCTGTGCTCTTCCTTCTTCAATAATAATGCCTCTTCTACAACATACAATGAGGGTGTCTATATCCATTTTCCCTCCTAATCTATAAATTCAAGCCTATCTACCTGGATTAACTAGATTAAATGCCTCCTATCTACCAAGGATGAGAGAAAATCACTCAAGGTCCAATACAATATACAAAAGCGCTCCTTCATGAATAGTTGCATTAAAGATTTGGTGCATCAACTTCAAAAATATTTTCAAGCAATTTATCATGTGCTCAAAAATACGTTGCGCTTGCTCCACGCTCGCTTGATATTTGCGATGCTCCTGCATCACTGTCACATTTTACTAAAGCCCCTATCATTCATGTAGGCAACATTACTAATGATAGCATCAAAAGCATGACTGCAAATGAGTTTATATACTTGTAATATTTGCACGACATGAACTTATCTTAAAGAAAACTTTGATTGATTTCCCATTCAACAATCATTTCCTACTCTTGATTATGATCTATTACTTGATTGGAAACAATTATAGGTTTGTTGCTTGCTTGAACTACCTTAATTGTTCCATAGTTTGAAGAGTTTTATTTTCTTTTACATGATGACCATGAACAACATAATATTGACCTGCTTTGGTTAATTGATATTGATTCTTTGTCTCGTAGAATATTTATTTACAACCATATAAGTATGGACTGCCTAAGACCATTGCACATTCACTTAATGGCACCACATCACATGTTACCTCATCCACATACTTAGATGAAATTGCAAATTTTAATTTACACTTCTTGGTTATGTGCATTTGATGATGGTTTCTTATCCATTAAAGTGTGTAGGGCTTATGACATATTTGTGTTTTTAACCCCAATTGATTAACCAATTCCTCTGAAATTAAGTTAGATTGAGATTCATTATCGATTAATGTATCAACCTTAGTGTCCCTCATGATGACCCTGATATGAAACAAATTACTTCTACAATCAAGTCCTTTACAAATTTTACTTTTCATACCAACCAATGAGACATTTGATTCGTCACCTGAATCTTATTCCAAGTCTATTGGTCATGTTGTCATTGCAACTGTTTGCCTCGCTTTCATTTCCTTGAACCACTTTGGTTTCTTCTCGAGATGCAATTTCCAATAACATTCCTGATCATGCCCCTCTTTCTTGCAATTCTTGCAAGAGGGTCTCTATTCCTTTCTCATCATTGCATTTTCCTTTTTTCCATTCCACTTCCTCTTGTCCTCTTTCCTTGAAGACGATTACCCTGATACTCCAACACCTATTTTCCCTACTTCATTTTTTGTCGCTTGATCATAAATCTCATCAAGGTTAGTTGGTACAAACATGAGTACAATTTTTTTAATGTGTGCAGGTAAACCTCCTATATACTTCATAAGATATTCTTGGGTATGCAAAGCGATATCTAACATCAATGCCATTTTTCAAAATCCATCTGTGTATTTTTTCATTGTCTGTCCTTTTCTTAGTTTTAAATATTTCCATTCAATTAATGTGTTCTCTTTATAACCCAAAGGATATAATTTCTTCCTAAGTGCATCAATGAAACTTTGCCATGATGGAAATAAATTACCCACTTGTTGCATTCTTCTTTGCAACTTTCTTTTCCACCAGATCAGTGTTGTGTCTGCAAGTCTCAATGATGTCCATATAAGAAGTATGACAACCATATAAACATGTACAAAACTTAAATGAAGCATAAAAAAACAAACAAACCATAACACCAATGTGATAATGGAGTTCGACAACGGTGCCAAAAGGGTCAAAACTGATCTGGTCTTTTTCTCCTAGATATTAAGAACCGAACAAAAGAAACATCACTGAAATCAGATGACCGAAGTTCCCAGAAATGGCCTGCAAAGGTGCACTCCTCAACAAATTCTCTGCATAAAAATGGCTTTGGCTTGGAAAACATTCAACATAAACCTTCTCTATATCTCCTCCCATGGACTCAACAAGGCTTGGTTTATATATATCTGAATTTGGTAACCATTTCCCAACTTCCCCCCAAGATATTGCCTTAAAAAGGGGCCAATATCCCCCAATATTGGCCAAAAATCTTCAATAATAGGACCATCTTTGTAAAAAAATCAAACTTATCCCCTTAGGGCCCAAGTGCATGCTCCAAAAAGGGTCACATGGAATATAATTGTCCAAGCTCCAGCCCCTAAGGGATTTTTTATGGTCCTTATCCCACAGTCATAGGTCACATGGAAAACATTGATAGAACCACACCCTATATATGCGCCCCAAACTATGGTTACCGACCCCAAATATATGGCGTCTAGGTTCTTAAAATCCAACATTTGATACAGAGTGTATCTCAATGATAGTGGAGCTCCATAAGCTTGCAGGCTAGGGCTAGGCTCCAACCCCCTTCCACCTTCGATTTGACATATATTGCACTTTATATAATATAAAGGGGGATTGTATAAACAAGTACCAAATGTTGTGCATTGGGATATGACCTGGACATAAGAATTTCCCCTCCCAAGAGGTCATGGGGTCGAATCCCATCAGCTCCAAAAAAAATTGACCAACCATCAAATTATAGGATGCCACATGGCAGCCCATGCTTGGGCCATGTGTCATCATTTAATTTATCGAGAATGTGACACTTGTCAACATCTGACTGGATCATTGTCATCTTCCTAGTAAGACTATTGTTGTGATTCCAAGTTTCTCAGTGCTATGTCATTATGATGACATCAGCATGACATCATGATGATGTGAACATTGACCTTTTGCCAATTGACTTTTTACCTGTTTGGGAAAATGAACATAACATGATATCAGGAGCATATGACGTCCATTTGAACCCATTCAAGTTGTGCTGGGTTTGTATCAATGAGGTCTACATACACATATGTTTCGAAGCCATTATGAGAACATTTATTTTTAGGCCTTTCTGAGCCCCATCAAGCTCCTAGATCCGATTCTGGATCAGGAGGTGATAATGAGAGTGCAATAGCTTGAAATGATATACTCTTAGTCTGGCTTACTCTATGAGATTTTTCCAAATGTTCCATGGTTCATCCTTAATAAGGCTAGAAAAACAATCTAGACCAAATGTCGATGGTATAGTTGGTCTAGCACAAGGAAAGTCCATTGATCAATGGTCAAATCAATTGTAAAAATTGTCGATACAATAGACAACGGCCCGCTAGACCTCCGGTTCAGCTTTTCTTGCTACCCAAATTTCAGACATACTGTTATCCATAAATTTGGTCATGGTGATGATGTCATGATGATGTCATGATTATGGAAAATCAAGATCTTTACCAAGAACACTTTCCTGAGAAAAGTTACAGTTGTCTTCTTCCACAAATCACATTTTGAAACATGTTCGCAGGCTACTTATATATTCTCCTGCGAGAATGCCTAATTCTCGCAGGCCACCTTAAGCTGGGGTGTGAACTTCTCGCACTGTACTCATTGTTAGGGTGCGAACATGCTCTTAAAAGGGAAAAAGATAAGAATCTCAAACCTTCTAGAAGGGAATATTCTAGAAGGATGAGTTGGCTTTCGAATGGTTATTCAGGTGTTGGCATTCCAGATATCTTAGGATCATTCCCTATCCAAGTAACTAATCTATCTTCTCCTATATATTGAGGATATTGTTCATGGAAAGGGTTAAGACAATAAGAAGTTAAGCAAGCTAGCAAGAGAGTGATTGGAGAATTAGTGCAAGACTGTATGGAGGACTAATGCTACAACAGCAAGAGACAACAGCAAGGTCATCATATGTGGTTGATTTTCTTCATGCATGAGCAAGTGTGTGTGTCAGAGCTAAGAGCCATC
>JZKD02S1945129.1:331090-342752 GCA_000966675.3 Picea glauca | reverse complement strand
CCTTTTTGAAGGAAAAATCTGAAGCATTTGAAAAATTCAAAGTGTTTAAGGCTCTAACTAAGAATCAAACAGGAAAAAGATTGAATGCAATAAGGTCTAAAACAGGAGGAGAGTTTAGCTCATGGAAATTCAAACAATTTTGTGATAAACATGGAATCAAAAGAGAGTACACAATTCCAAGGACTCCACAACAAAATGGAGTTGTTGAGAGGTAGAATAAATCAATACAACAAATGGCAATATCAATGATGAATGAAAGAAATATACCTCATACATATTGGGTGGAAGAAATTCATACATCTGTTCATATCCTTAACAAAGCACATCTCAGACCACACAATGACAAGACTCCTTATGAACTATGGTTTGGAAGACCTACTTCAATCAAGCATTTTAAAGTCTTTGGGAGTAAATGTTACATTAAGAATAATGATGAAAATATTGGCAAATATGATGACAGGGTTGATGAAGGTATCTTCTTGGCTTATGCTACAAACAGTAAAGGATACAGATGTTACAATAAGAGACTGCATAAATTGGTTGATTATATAGACATAAAAGTTGATGAAGAAATCCTGGTCAGAAATGTAAGCAGTGTTGATCCAAGCACAAAAGATATAGTTGAGTATGAAGATGAACATGTCCAAGGATCAGAAAGAGAAGAATCTAAATTAGATGAAGATACAAATACTCCAAATGACACAAATAAGAAGAAAGAAACAAAATAACCTCTCATAATTGTTAGAAAGAATCATCCTGAAAATCAGATAATTGGAGATATAAATAGAGGAGTTCGGACAAGAAGGAAATTGATTAAAGACTCAAAACAATCTCATGTTTCTTTTTTATCTATGACTGAACCAAGAATTTTTTATGAAGCCAACCAACGTGTTGATTGGATTAGAGCTATGAATGAAGATCTTGACTAGATTGAGAAGAAAAATACTTGGAGACTTGTCCCTAGACCTGAAGATAAGAATGTAATAGCTTCCAAATGGGTGTTCAAGAATAAAATGAATGAAAAAGGACAATTTGTTAGAAATAAATCCAGATTGTTCTGTAAATGGTATGCATAAGTTGAAGGTCAGGAATTTGATGAAACTTTTGCACCAATGGAAAGATTGGAGGCCATCAGAATGTTCCTTGCATATTCATGCCATAAGAACTTTAAAGTGTATCAGATGGATGTTAAGTCGGTTTTTCTTAATGGAGATCTAGAGGAAGAGGTATATATGGAGAGACCTGAAGGATTCTCATTGACAGATAATCCTAATTATGTTTGCAAGATGAAGAAGGCCTTATATGGACTGAAACCAGCACCACGAGCTTGGTATTATAGACTGGACAAATTTTTACAAGACAAAGGGTTCAAGAAAGGTACTGGTGACAACAATTTACTAGTTGTTTTGGTTTATGTAGATGATATTATTTTTGGTTGTACTAATGAATCATCTATCCAGTGGTTTGCTAACTCTACTCAAATAGAGTTTGAGATGTCCATGATAGGAGAATTGTCATATTTTCTTGGTTTACAAGTAAATCAGAATTCTGCAGGAATATTTATCTCTCAAGGAAAATATTTGTAAGAGATGTTGAAGAAATTCCAGATGGAGGATTCTTCTCCTATTAGTACACCTATGGTGGTTGGTTGCAAGCTCTGTAAAGATGATATGTCACTCGATGTTGATCAAAGATCATACCGATCAATGATAGGCAATCTTTTGTACATCATAGCTTCCCGTCCTAATATAATGCGAGTTGTTGGAATGGTAGGTCGCTATCAGTCTGCTCCTAAACAAAGTCATCTAGTAGCGGTAACAAGGATATTCAAGTACTTGAAGGGCACAATGAATTACAGTCTATGGTATCCCAAAAATTAGAACTTTCAGTTAACTGATTATTCAGATGTCAATTGGGCAAACTATGTTGACAAAAGAAAAATCACTAGTGGAGGAGCATTCTTCTTGGGTGATGCATTAGTAGCATGGATTAGTAATAAGCAAGGATCCATTTCATTATTAACTACATAGGCAAAATACATTTTTGCTACTACTTGTTGTACACAAATTTTATGGATGATACAAACTCTTGCATATTTGAAGGTAACTTACACTGATCCCATTCCACTTCACTGTGATAACACCAGTGCCATCAGTCTCTCTAAGAATCTTGTACTTCATTCAAAATCTAAGCACATACCAATAAAATACCATTTTCTCAGAGAACAAGTTACAAATAGAATTGTTCAGCTGAATTATATTCCTTCCACATAACAGATAGCTGATATATTTACTAAACCATTAGCAGTAACCCCTTTTGGATATCTTCGTCAAAAGTTGGGGGTTATAACTTCTTTCATCTAATCTGTTCACCTGATCAGGGGGAGTATTTATTGAATATCTGTTGTATTTCTAAGTTTCTCATAGTTGATAGGGGGAGTATGTACTGCAAGAACTTAGGGGGATTGTGTTACTTCTTTGACATTGATGTCAAAGGGGCAGAAAGTGTAATGGTAAGGATTCTATGAGTAGTGTCTTCAAGGTTGCCATCAATGCCAAAGGGGGAGATTGTTGGCATATTTATTATGGGCAGACAGAAGGCAGAGTGTTTGTTTGTAATTGATGGAAAGCTTAGCCCGACGATGATGAACAAGAGAAAGTGGCAAGATCAGCAGTGCAACGATGATCGCATGGCAATATTAGAAGCATAAAATCCATTTCAGAGTTTCACATACCGGGAGTTGGAGGAGTCAAGGAAGAAACTCATGGAAAAAAATCGTGAAATGCGAAACCATGACTTAATCTCCATTTCAAAGTTTCGGATACTGATACTTGGAGGTTTCAAGGACACTCATGAAAAGAATGATGTAATCGTTAAATGTGAAACCTTGACTTAATCTCCATTTCATAGTTTCAGATACTAGGAGTTGGAGGTCTCAAGGACACTCATGACAAGAATGATGAAATCGCGAAATGCAAAAGATCAGAGCATGTCAAAGACTCCATTTCGGAGTTTCGCAGACTGGGAAATGAGAGATCAAAGGAAATTTAACCTTTGAAGTAGTGAACCTCGAAATCCCGAAAGAAGGAGGATTGTCCATCTTCGGGAAGGAAACATGGTTACAGATCAACATTTCGCTAACTGAGAGATCAAAGGAAGGATTGCTCTAACCTCTTTAACTCACAATATGCGAAATCGTGAAATAATCCTAGCCATCATATCAAGGATTGATCTAGACTGTTGATTAGACACGACGAAGGCCCGTGAAGTTTCGAAATCATAATAAGATATGGATCATTGGGTCCATAAGAAACATGGTGAAAGATCATCATTTCGCTGAATGGAAAGTCAAAGGAATGGGGTTCCCTAACCTCTCGAACTTGCGATATCCAAAATCGTGAAATGTCGAAATGAAAAATTGCAAAACTCCTTTTGGCATAGCCTTTGATCACCACTGGTGGTCATGTGAGGGGAAGAAGCTAGTGGAGCTAAAAATTTTCATAGTTTCAGGGATTGTGACTTGGAGTTTCGAGACTCTTCACCACATGAATGCTGAAATGCTGAAATACCAAAATGCGAAATGGGGAAATCAATGCGAGACTCTGTGCTTGTAATCCAACGGTATTGGATACTTGGAAATCTGATTGAAGGGCTACTGTCGCTGCTCATGATTAATTGTTCAGTTACGATTCAATTAGTAGAACCGAATCGTGGTTCTTGGATGGTTAGTGTTTCAGCTGCTAAAACATTGTTCTAGGGATTTGAGGGGTAATCGAAGGGGTTGTAGAATATAAAAGGAAACACATAGTGACTGTGTGTGGTTGGTCGTTCTGAATAAATAAAAAAATGAGTTGAACTGTAAGAAAGGGAAAATTACAGTATGCACAGTGTGAGATAAATGTCAAAGATGAGTAAAAAATGAGGAATAGAAAGAAGCAAGAGAAGAATTGCATAACATTTTGAAGCAGAGAAGAATTGTAGAACAGATAGAGGAAGCGAAGAATTGCAGAACAGTTAGAAGCATACCAGATTTACAGAACAAAGAATAAGTGGTAAGAATCGATTTTTCTGTGTTGCTGGTTATTCAATCATTTATTTATAATCAGGGAGGTAGGGTGGTTCTAGGGAGGACTGTGGTCCTTTGAAATTCGAGTTGGTTCTTGAATATTGGGAGTTATAGCTTCCATCTAGTTGTGGCTAGAAAACAGGGTGGCAGGGTGGTGCCTAGGAAAACACAGAGTTTTATATATGGAAGTTGGTGCTTGTATAAGTGGAAGTAGGTTCTTCCATCGAGTCGGTGCTAGAACACTCAGGGAGTTGGTGCTTCCTTCTAGTGGGTGGTAGAGAAACCAGAGAGTTGGTGCTCTCAAACAGGTTGGTGCTTGTATAAGTGGAAGTAGGTGCTTCCATCCAGTTGGTGCTAGAACACTCAGGGAGTTGGTGCTTCCTTCTAGTCAGTGCTAGAGAAACCAGAGAGTTGGTGCTCTGAACAAGTTGAAGCTTGTAAAACAGAGGTAGTAGCCTCACTTTGAGTTGGTTCTCAAAGATAGATGATGTATAGAACTTAAAAGACTGCCTATCATTTTGAAGAAGAAGAGGGTCTCTCCCTTTATGGGTTTCCTCATGAAAATTTATCTCTGTGTATATCTTATTTGTGATTGATGCTCATTATTTATGTTGTTCATATTATGCATAATATTGATGGTCACTTGATGAAAGATTAAAAATGGCTTAATAGACTTAATATTGTTTGAGCACAGTAACAACTGATTCATCCCCCCTTCTCAGTTGCCTTAGTAGTTTCAACAAGAAGCCATAACAGTTGGAACAAGTTTTATAATTAAAATTATCAATTTGTGAATTTATTTTTGGATAAATTCATTCTAGAAATGTCAACCCACGATGATTTGTTGTTACAGAGGTTGAACTAGTGTTATCAGGTGAAATTGAATGAATTTCATAGTTTCAGAATGTCTATGGTAAATTGGGGAAAAATTTAAGCAAAAGCCCCAATTTCTGCAACATAATTCACTAGGAATTGTTGTGCATAAAAATGAGTGTGCATAGGAGGGGGCCCTAAAAATACATGATGCACAGTAAAAAGCTTGTGATAGGTAAATTCAACACTGCGCAACAAGATATTGGCATGTTGGCACGTGCGTTAAATTTTGGTGCTGCACGGAAAAATGTTAGTGTGTAGGTGTGCGCACTAAATTTCGGTGCCGCGTGGAAAAAATTTAGTGTGCGGGCGTGCACGCTACATTTTGGTGTCGTGCGAAAAAATGTTGGTGTACAGGACCGCACGATAAATTTAGCATTGTGTTGTGTGCACAAACATAATAATGATGCGCGTGGTGAGCACATGGTTGGCACAACACAATGGAGTATGGTAGTTTCATGTGCAATGTGGGTAAATGTGGTCGCACGACAATTTAGTGAATGGTGCGCGCAAAGTGTTGGTGTGCAGTGGGGTGTACTAAAATTTGTCATGGTACAACATGTCGAGTGAAATGCGCATGGAATATCATCGCGTAGTACAAAAAAATGTGCGCGGTGGATATCAGCACACGGTACAAAAACTCTGTGCAGTGGATATTGGCATGTGGTACAAAAAAAATTGTGTGTGATGGATATTATCACGTAGTCCCAAAACTGTGTGCGGTGGGTATTGGTGCATGACATAAAATTAGTGTGCGCGAGTTATAGGCACAAGAGAGAAGTGATACACAGTGGTTTTAAAGTGAATGAAGCACGATTTACCTTGTGGTATTGATACACATGGTAAATATGTGTGCACAGATTAAAATTTGTGTGCGTGAAGTCATTTGAAGCATGAACAACAGTAGAAAACCAGTGATTTTCGGTGATGTTTTATATCATTTGAACGTCATCTTTTTGCAGCACATTTTTGAGGGCCTTAAGAGCATTTTTAGCAACTCAAAAACCACAAGACAAAGGTGTACCAAAGGTACACCTTGTTTCTATAGCGCAAATAAAAGATCTCGGAGAGAGCTTTCTAATGGTGTAAATTGTTCATCAAACTGAGCTTTTATGTGAAAGTTACAACACAAACAATGAAGGGTAAATTTTAAGACCCCATTAACTTCAAAGAGCCATAACTATTTGCTTTGGAATAAGATTGAGGTGAAGGAGAAGTCAATGGAAAGATATTGAGCCATAGAAGACAATACCAAAGTTCAATTAAATTTATGATCATGTTAAAATTGTTTAATATTTAAAATAACGAACCTATAACATATCAATTACAATATGGTATATTGGCCTATAACTTCGGCAGGTTGTAACTAGTAGCCCATAACTCAGAATGAGGTGAAACTTGGAGAGAATGTCCATAATATGTTTATGAAGAAACCCAAATCATATCATATGAAATATACAATGGATTAAGTGAAAAAATGCATAATTACAGCGCATAATTGCGCTAAGTGGAAGTATGAACAAAAAAGTTAATGGGAAAATTTCAAATGACCATAACTTTCTTCTCAAGACTCGGAATTGAGCATGGGAGTAGGCATTTGAAAGGTCTTGGATAGTGGAATCTAAATATCTACCTAGAAAATTGATCTGGGAAACCAAATTTCTAGGAAATTAAAAGAAAGAATTATGATATGTATTATCGAACCAGAATGGTTCGTATTTTTAAGAAATTGTTGAAACAACTTGTCTGACAAAGTTTTGTTGGCTGCACATTTTTTAGAGTTAACAAAAATTAGATCAGATCAGGATCAACACAGAGTCCATAGGAATGGAAGAGGCACAGCGGAATTACAGTCAGGAAGATGAAATCAGAGGAATTGATGTCCATTTGGGCATTGAAGGAACAAACTCCAATGGACATGGAGATGAAAGGAATGAAAACATGAATATGGAAGAGACCATTAAAAATTTGCAGAACGATGTCCAAAGACATAAAGATGATAATGAAAGTATTATGATATCCAAGGACCAACAGAATGACTTCAACATGAATTTATTGGGGAGCTTGAACATAATAGAAAAGAAATTGGATAAGGAGAGTGGCTCAAGCAAATCAGGGATCCACATGTATCATGATGAGAAAAGAAAATAAAGAAGTGTTAGCATACATCACCATCACTCCCCAAGGCATTCCAATAAGAGAGCAGACAATAGCTGAAGACCACCCTTTTTCAGGAAGCAAAAGAAAGTCTAGGGTGGATGAGCTATGAGGAGAAATGAACAAAATCAAACCTCCTACATTTGATGGTGAGAATAAGAAGGATGAACATACAGAAACATGGTGGTTGGGCATGATAAAGTATTTGCAATTGCATAATTATTCTTCTCATGTAGAAGGTAGAATTGCTATCTATCAACTCAAGGGAAATGCATCCATGTGGTGGGATCAAATTGTGCAGGTGCAACACATTAAAAAGAAAATTGTTGCTTGGAGGGAATTCAAGAAGTATTTTGAGAAGAAATACTTGACCAAGAGATACTATGACAAGAAAATGAAATAATTCTTTGAAYGGAAGATTAGGAGTATGACAATAGATGAATATGAGAGAAGGTTTCTAGAACTGTTGAAGTATGTATCTTTCATCAAGGATGAGATAGTTAATATTCAGAGGTATTTGATTGGATTKTCATCCTTCATCAGTGACAAAATACAATATGATGATCCAAAGACATTGGAGGAGAMCATAAGGCGATCTAAATGCCTTTATGATCAACCAAAATCAAGGCCAATTTTGCAAAAATCTTTGGAAGACAAAAATAAATTCAATATGGATAAAAGGAAGAAGGGGTCTAAGCCACCATCCTTCATAAATAATCCACAGGGACAACAAACTCCTAGAGAGACTAGAACGATTGAAACAAGGGGTCAAAGGACAAGAAAACCACCTATTCAATGTTGGGGTTGTAAAGGATATCACATGTTCAGAGATTGTCCTCACAGAGGTGAAAAAGGGAGGACTATTCATAATGTACAGAAAGATGAAATAGTGGAGAACATGGGCAGAAATGTGCCAAGGATCTATGCATCCCTGGAGACCAAGAAAGTATATATCAATCACATAAGATTGAAGTGGAAGGCATGATCAACAACCAAACCATTACTATTTTAATTGATTCAGGAGCTAGTCATATTTATATAGATCCTAAGATGGTGGAATGTTTGCATTTTTCAAGAAGAAAGAATGTAAAATCTTGGTTGGTACAGCTATCTACTGGAGCTAAAAGAAAAATTAATGAGATGGTTAAGTCATGCCTTATGGACATGAATGGAATGAACACAAGGGAGGATTTGAACATCTTGCCTTTAGGTTCCTATGTATGTCTAATTGGGATGGATTGGTTGGATCAACAAAATCATATTCTAGACTATCATAACAAGGCATTCACTTGCTTGGATGAGGAAGGGAAAATAAGGAAAGTGCAGGGAATTCCCAGGGCAGTAACCATCAGAGAAATTTCAGCATTATAGTTGAAGAAATGTTACAGGAAAGGGTGTCAAATATTTGCAACACATATGGAAGAGACACCTAAAGATAAGGTGCCAAATTTGGAAGATCATGCAGTCTTGGAAGATTTTGAAGATGTGTTCAAGGAGGTACCAAGACTATCCCCAAAGAGAGATATTGATTTATGTATAAATTTAATGCCTGGAGCAGCTCCAGTGTCAAAGACTCCTTACAGAAAGAGTACACCAGAGTTGAAGGAGTTGCAAATATAGCTTAAAGAACTTCTAAAGAAGGGGTATATACATCCAAGTGTTTGGCCTTGGGGTGCCCCGGTATTTTTTGTGAATAATAAAGATGGAACATTAAGATTGTGCATTGATTTTAGACAGTTGAATGAAGTGATTGTTAAGAACAAGTATCCTCTGCCAAGGATTGATGATATTTTTGATCAATTGAAGGACGCAAATATCTTTTCAAATATGCATCTCAGGTCAGGATAACATCAAGTAAGGATTAAAGACGAATATATCAACAATACCACCTTCAAGACAAGGTATGGTCATTATGAGTTCACAGTGGTGCCATTTGGGTTGTCAAATGCACTAGCTATTTTCATGTGCTTAATGAATGGTGTTTTCCTAGAATATTTAGTCAAGTTTGTCATTGTATTTTTGGATGACATTATTATATATTCCAAGTTAGAAGAAGAGAATGAAAATCATTCGAGGATGGTGTTGCAAGTATTAATGGAGCATCAGTTGTATTCCAAATTGAGAAAGTGCTCATTTTATAAGAAACAAATTCATTATTTGGGGCATATCATAGCAGTGGATCCTGAGAAGATAGAAGCTATTAGAGAATGGTCAGTGCCAAAGAATGCGATAGAGGCCAGATCATTCATTGGCCTTGTAGGCTACTACATGAGATTCATTGAAGGATTCTCAAAGATTGCACACCCAATCACTTCCTTACAAAGAAAGGGTGTGAAGTTTCAGTGGACATTGGATTGTGAAAATCGTTTCCAGCACTTGAAACAATTATTAACAAGTACTCCAATACTAAGTATTGCAGACCCAAATGAATACTTTATTGTATGCACAGATGCATGTAAAGAGGGACTTGGTGGAGTCCTCAGTCAAAATGGGTTTTTTATATGTTATGAATCAAGGAACTTGAAGGAGCATGAAAAACACTATGCCACTCATGATTTGGAGTTGGCATCCATAGTGCATGCCTTGAGGAAATGGATACACTACCTCATGGGGAAAAGGTTTGAGCTAAGAAAAGACTATAATGGTCTGAAATATTTATTTGATCAACCAACTCTAAATGCTAGGGAAAACATATGGTTAGAATTTCTAAGCGAATATGACTTTGATATAAATCATATCAAGGGGAAAGAGAACAAAATGATTAATGCACTTAGCAGGAGAGTGCATGAAATGCATGCTACAACCATTAGAATGTACCAATTAGATTTAAAACCCAAAATTATAGAGGCTACCAAATCAGATTTTCAATACAAGGAATTAGTGGAAAAATTACAACAAGGTAATTTACAACAGAAAATTGAGGAATACAAGCTAGATACTGATGAAATTCTCATGTACAGGGGAAGAATTTATGTGCCAAATTCTCATGAATTGAAAAGTCTAATATGGAGATAAATGCATAATGTACCTTATGTTGGGCACCTAGGATATCAAAAAACTATTGTAGCTGTCAAGAGCCAATATTATTGGCCAGGCATGAAGAAAGAGGTTGTTGATTTTATTGCCAGATGTTTAGAATGTCAAAAGGTAAAGGATGAGCATAGACACCCAACTAGTTTTCTATAGCCATTATCTATTGGAAATGGGAAGTTGTAATAATGGATTTCATCACTAAACTTCCCAGAACAAACAAGTAACATGATTCTATCATGGTAGTGGTGGATAAACTTACTAAAGATATCCATTTTGTTCCAGTTAAGATCACTCACAAGGCAACGAACATTGTTGATTTTTATATGAAAGAAATTTCTATATTACATGCCATACCCAAGACAATTGTGTCTGACAAATATCCAAAATTTACCTCAAAACTTTGGAAGGGATTATTTAGTGGATTTGGAACAAATTTGAATTTTAGTACAACTTATCATCTAGAATCGGATGGACAAACAAAGAGTAGTGGTTGGACCAGATTTGCTCAGGGAAATGGAGGAGAAAATGATACAAATAAAGAAAAATTTAAAGGCTTCCCAGGATAGGCAGAAAATCTATGCTGGTAAGGGCAGAAATCATAGGGAATTTAAAGTGGGTGATCATGTATTCTTGAAAGTGAAGGTCAACAGAAGTTCCCTGAAATTGGGAAATTGTTCAAAGTTGGCAACTCGTTATTGTGGGCCATTTGAAATCCTAGAGAGGATTGGTCCAGTATCTTGTATGATTGCATTGCTTGAATCTATGTCTGTTCATAATGTATTCCATGTATCTTTTCTCAAGAAATATATAACTGATGCTAATCATGTTATTGATTGGAATGTGATTCAGGTGGAACAAGAAGGCACTTTCCAAGTGCATCATGTGCGCATTCTGGATCAGAAAATCAGACAGCTCTGGAATCGATCCATAGGGATTGTAAAGGTATAATGGACATGGTATGGTCCCGAGGACGCTACTTGGGAGCATGAGGATGCAATGCGGGAAGAATACCCACATCTTTTTGACGATTTTTAAAATTTTGTTGTATATGGGTATATGATGCACTGCAGATAGTGCATAAATAAGGGGAGGGGATTGTAACATCCCTAGGTTGAACCCAATTGCAATATAAATGAAAATGTACTTAAGTTGGTGAGATGATTAATATCATTTTGTATGCACATTTCATGGCATAGTGCACGCATGTATTGCACAATGAAATGATGAAGTATGCACATTCCAGGATACTGCGTGCAACATCTTAATTGCGTGCGATTGTGAGGTCAATGAGAATTTGTGTATATGTTATGTTTTAGAGGCTGATGAGCCAGATATTATAAGCTAGTATGCTTATGTTTTGATTAGGCTAGAGAGCCTAGATGTTAAAGGCCAATGCACCTATTTTTGTAAATGTTTCATAATTAATATAAAATACAACATTGTGCACAGACTGACCATGATAAAAGAGATGGGGGACTAAAATCCACTGGTGAAGGATAGGGAGGGGCCTAAAAGTTAAGGAAAAGGCATAAT
>JZKD02S1945129.1:281440-323076 GCA_000966675.3 Picea glauca | reverse complement strand
TGTTCGTTATACTATCTGCTTTATGTTTATAACTCTGAATTTCACAGTAAAGACTCACTGCCACTAAGATTAATGATTCAAAGTTAAAAATGAGATTAAATGGTTAATAATCTACACTAACTGATTCACCCCCCCCTCTCAGTTAGTTCATACCTGTAACACTACAGTGCTCTAAGACTTCTTGTCGGGCCTGTTGTTGAAGCTCAGAAAGGAAGTGGGAAAGACGAAGGACCATTGAGTAGAGAAGGGTCACACTTCCTTGGTGGGACAGGCATGTGGGGAATGAGGGATTGTAGGCTGTTAGTTTGAGTTGGCACCTGAGACAGAGTCTTTCTTGTTGTCTATGAGCCTTTAGCGTAGTTAGGAATCCCTTTACCTGGGTGGAGTTTAGTCCCAGCTTGGTGGTGACTCACTATTGAGAGTGATGAACCATGTGGTCTAAGGCTAGGAGGTTCTTGGAAGGTTTAAATGCAGTTGGTGACATCCTTACCAAGATAAGTGCCAATTGTGTGATAAATTTACATCCTGCATTGTTATTTACGTGCTTATTTTTATGGGTTAACATATGTGCAGTTATAACTGTGTTTATTTTTATGGGTATTTCCTATATATGTTATATGTATATGTTTACTATTATTTCAGTGTGAATCCATGCATTTACATAAAGTATTTGTCTATTTATGTTTTATATATAATTCGTCCACAAGAGTTTTGTGTGTATATATTATAAATTCATGTAGTCCTTCAAAGAAAAAATTATGTGACATAGATCAGTTGGATGTTGGGTATGTTACAGTATGTTCCACGGAGAGAACAATAAGAGTTCTCTGGCGTAGCTTGGCCTAGCATCGATGGGCGGGGCCATTACAATATAGAAGACACAAAACCACTTGTTCCACTCCATATCGAGAAGATGATGGGAGAAACAATGACATGCATCCCGAAAGGGGATTTCAAGAAAGATTCTCATAATCCAAATGCGAGGGCCACCCATAACTACTCTGTGGTGGAAGATTTGTCACAAACCCCTTACACGATATTTGCTTTGGAGGTCCTCCAGTTCTACCCTTCGTAGAGAAAGGCTCTATTATCCACCTTGTGATCTACAAAGACTTGTAATCTGAGAACAATCATTCTCGATACGACCAACTTGAAACCTTGTCTCCCTTACCACATTGCATTTCAGATAGTAGTGGCTTACACCACAAAATATTTCAATCGAAATATATTTTGTACGGTGGATGATAAGGGAACCTTGACCCGCGTGATGTTTGTTGGCATGTTGGAAGGCCATTGGTGAACTCGTTTTGTCTCTGTCACCTACTCTACTTACTTCTTTCGATAGTCATTTGTTCAGACCACATGAAATCATTCCTTCTTTCCCCATGTAGTTAGGAGCAAAGAACGTGTGCATCGAATTTGAAGTGGTCGATGGTCCTCTCGAATACAACCTTTGGTTAGGAAGGATTTGGAACTATGCAATGCATGTAGTGGTTGCCACAATTTTTTAGGTCTCGTTGTTTCCACATGAGGGTCGAATCATAACCATTGACTAATTGTTCTTTTCTTTTCCTAGCCCTTCATCGAGGGAATTCATGGTCCCGATGATTGATAACCCTCATCTAGACATCATCAACATAGGGGTTGGTTTGTGCCCACCATTGATGGGTACTTTCGATTACCTGCCTCCTTCTGGCGATGTTAAGATTACATCGACTTCCCCTGACCAACCAAGGGTTGATATTTTTCAAGTGTGGTCATTTTGGACGACTTACTTTCATGATCCATTGACTCTTCCTTCCGCATCGGCCATGATGGAAGGGAAAGGGCACTCTTTCATGTCCATTCCCTTGTCTGTGATAGAATTTGCATACAACATTGTCCAACAAGCTTCAACTGACCTCGATCTAATTCCCGAAAAGGAGTTAGATCTGGTTCTCAAGCCTATTTGGGCTCAAGGTTCCCTCGCCACTATAGATTCTTTAGACCTGGTATTTCCCTCAAATAACCCAATTCTTGAGGCATTGACTGGTCCATATAGACCCTGGTATGATCTCCATCATAAATCTTATTTCCTCCCAAAGTGAATAAAAATAGAGGGAGGTGAATTTGTGTTGACTATGATTGGAGATAGGTCTTGTCCTATTAATCCTATGGCTATGCATGCAGTTTACGCTGAGGGTAATATGGAGAATATCGTTGAAACAATACCTATAGATATCTCTAGAACCCCTAGTGGCGTGGAGAATGTTTTCGTTGGAGAGGATTACTCCCCTAAGGAGATTCGAATATATAAAGACGTATTTAAGGAATTCTGCGAAGTTTTTGCTTGGTCTTAAAAAGAAATTCCATGTATTTATCCAAGAATCATCGAGCATGAGATAACGAATTATCCTGGCACCAAATTGGTCTGACAGAAGCTTCGTTCAGTGAATCCTCAAAAAGCGACAGTTATTAAGGCTGAAGTAGAGAAACTTCTTAAAGACGGTTTATCTACCCCATACAGTTGATGCAATGGGTGTCAAATATCGTTCTGATTAACAAAAAATAGGGTACGATTTGTGTGTGCATGGACTTTCACAATTTGAACAAGGCATGTCCAAAGGATAATTTCCCCACCCCATTCATTGATCGTATTGTTGATGAATGTGTAGAATGTGAGGTCTTTTCATTCACGGATGTTTTTTGGGGATATAATCGTATTCACATAAAACCTGAAGACCAACATAAAACAACTTTTATCTATCCATGGGGAACATTTTCTTATTGTAAGATGCCTTTTGTCCCGAGGAATGTTGGAGCCACTTTTCAGCAGGTCATGTCTTTTTTTTTCCACGACCTTAGACATATAGTTGAGGCTTATCTTGATGATCTAGCATCACACTCTCAGAAGATATCTAATCATCCCACACACCTTCGAATAATCTTCAAACGATGTCTCTACTATTGGATTTGCTTGAACCCTAACAAGTACAGTTTCCGCGTGACGTTGGGTTGTATTTTAGGTTTCATAGTTTGGACAGTAAGGATCATGGTCGATCCTATTAAGGTTGAGGTGATAGTTCAGTTTACTCTCCCATGCACATTCCCCCAGCTTCAAAGCTTACAGGGGAAAGCAAACTTTCTACGACATTTTATCGCAAACTATGCCAATATCACTAAAGGGTTCATGCGTTTATTGAAAAAGGGAGTCCCCTTTTGTTGGGATGAAGCCAATCAATGCTCTTTTGAAGCGTTCAAATGCACCCTTACATCTTCTTGTCTGATTCGACCTCCCAATTATAATAAATATTTCTTGTTGTGCTTGGTCACTGTAGATTCAACCATTGACATGGTATTGGTTCAAGAGGATGATCTTCTCGAAGAGCATATGTTTTATTAATTGAGTCGAGGCCTGGTTGGGCCGAAATTCAACTATTCCCGTGTTGAGAATCTTGCGTTGGTAGCAGTGCATGTTGTCCAGTTGTTATGTCATTATATTCTTCTTTGCAATACCATTGTCATTATGGTTGTGAATCCATTTCAATATGTGTTGACATGATGCGTCATTGGAGGAAATATTAGTAGATGGATTGTACTCCTCCAAGAATTTCACTTGGAATTTGTTTCTATGAAATTCAATAATTCGTTGGTGTTTGCAAAACTTATTTTAGAACTTCAGGTCGAATCAAGTGATGTTACGCCCGAAGAATCTCCTATTAAAAGAGATATTTTTCTGATCGCGTCTTCAAACCCCCTGGTATGGATATATACTACTCTATCTCCAGACTTTGAAGTGCCCTGCTTCTACTTCTCATGATGAGCTTCGATGAATTCGCCATCAGGAATGAAACTATATCATACTCGATGACACTTTGTATCATCAAGGTGTAGATTGCATTCTTCGTCGATTCCTTATACACTAGCAAGCATAACTCGTTCTTAACTACTGCCACACTAGAGCATGTGTTGGTCATTCAACTCAGTTGGCAACAACCTAAAAGATTCTATGAGCCAGTTACATTTTTCCTATGTCAATCAAGGATTGCGTCGAGTCGATTAAGAAGTTCCACTCGTGTCAGATATTGTCTCAAAAGATGAGGGCACATCCTGCTCCCATGTTTCCCATCATCGTTGTTGGTCCCTTCACCAAGTGAGGGATTGATTTTAATACATGCCACCTAGATTTAACCAAGGGGAATCGTTATATCATTGTAGTAGTAGAGTACTTCACAAAGTGGGTCCAGGCTATGCCAATGTTTGAAAATGATAGATAAATAACCACTCTGTTCATTTTTAACCAGATAGTAGAAATGTTCAACATCCCGAAGGAGATTGGCATTGACCATGTAAGTCACTTCTAGAAAACAATTGTGTCTGAGTTAACATCAAAGCTTGGGTTGAGGCAAGAACATTCATCACCCAAGTACTCACAAGTGAATGGTTAGGTGGAAGCTATGAATAAGTCCCTCTAGGCTATTTTTCAATGAACAATCAATTCTTCCAAGTCAAATTGGCATTTGATGTTGTACTCAACATTATCGATCTACCAAACATCTATAAATACTACCACTAGTTTCTCACCTTTTCAAATTGTTTACGGGATGGAAGTAGTCTTGCCTATTGAGTGTCATATCCCATCTTTAAATTTAGCAGTAGATTTACTGCGAGACAATTCACCACTTGAGGAATGCCTGTTATATCTTGAGAAAATCAATGAGCAACGTCGTGATGCATCCTTGGCCAATGAGTCAAGTGTCCATATGATCGGTTCGTTCGACCTTAGATTTTATTTGAAGGTGACCTTTTTCTAGTCTAGGATCAAGTCAAGGATCCCCTGGGGGTAGACAAGTTCAAACCCATGTGGTTCATACCTTTCATCATGAAAGAGGTCTTAAAGAAGGGATCTTATCATCTAGTTGAATTTGAGGTAAATGTTGTTGGCTAACTGAGAGGGGGGGGTGAATCAGTTGTTACCGTGCTAAAACAATTATGCTTATTTTAAACTCTTTACAAAGCACATAATGAAAATCACAATAATGCAGGGAAATAAGTAATAGAACATTCAACATCAGTCATAGATATGAGATACATAGAGATAGATATTTCTTGAGGAAACCCATAGAGGGTATAAACCTCTTCTTCTTTATATGATAAATAATATTTACATTCTTTACATTATCATACATATGAGAACCAACTCATAATGAGGCTGCAACCTCTGTTTTGCAAGCTACTACTTGCTGAGACCACCAACTCTCTGGTTTCTCTATCACCAACTAAAAAGAAGCACCAACTTCCGATCATACAGGCACCAACCTGTAAAATAGAGAACAATAGTTCTCCCTTGCACCACCCCGCCACCCTGGTTTCTCTTCCTGCAACCAGATGGAAGCTACAACTCCCTATGTTCAAGTTCCCACTTGAACCACTGAGGTCAACCGTCCTCTCTACCACCCTCAAATGTAAATCTTTGTTACTAAAACTTATTATAGTGACATAAAGTTCTTCAATGGCTTACCAGTCTCATCATTGTTCTGCTACACTGCGCTTCTCTATCTGCATCAGTGTCTTCTGCACACTCCTCTACAATTTATATCCTTCTCAATTTATGCACTATATTCCATGTCCATTTAATGCACCATTATTTTGTTGTGAATCTCTTCTACTACAATCTCCATCCTTCTTCACTTGTCTATGCCACCTCAAAGCAACAACACAACTCTCTTCTTTCTTCTTCATTCTTATAATCTTTGTGCTCCTTGTGCATCCCCTTTGCTCCTTTCTCCCGCATGTTCTTCACCCCACCAATGTCCACCACATCGGGGTATTCACTTTCACTCCACAATACCACCACTTCACTAATGTGCACCATGTTGTCTCCTATGTTCTGCATCTCCTGCTCATTTTGAGTGCTCTTCCTGATCATCATGGTAACTCTTCAACTTCTCTAGCAGTTTCCCATGCATCCATAATCACTAGGTGTTATACTGAAATTCCTTAGATTCTCTGGCAGTTGAGACTCTTCGCCTCCTCTGTCATAGACGAGCTCATCCTCTGGTAGAAACCATCAGTTTTTTCTAGCAGTTACACTCTAAAGTGAAAAAAAGCCCTCCGATCCTATTCAAATTCATCTAGACCGCTGGATTGACTTCATAGACTCTTGCGTTCATTTTTCCATTCCACACTTTGACATTTCAAGATCCCTGTGGTGAAAATTTCCTTACACTCCATGTCCCATTCTCCGAAACTCTAAAATGGAGCTTGTTTGCATTAGCTCCTATCATTTTGGCATTTCACATTTTGGTATTTTCACAATTTCGCATGTCGTGAAATCCTGTTGCAAGGCACCCCATCCATGTCGCAATTTTTCCTTTCTGGATTTCACGATTTTGCAATTCTTGTGATGAGATATCTTGATTCTCCATGTCACAATCCCCAAAACTATGAAATGGAGCTTGCCGATTCGAGCTCTTCTCTACAGCTCTTCGATCTCCAAATCATTGGTCCATGATCCATGGTGATCAGATGGCTATCCTCTGCCCCAGAACTTCATCCTTCGAGATTTTAGGGGAGTGATGGAGTTAAAACTCCCAAAGAAAAAACTCTCAGAGTGAGGTCAGTATTCTGTCACTCGATGATGTGTTGTGACCAGAGTGGTTGTCATGTGTCACTCAAAATTGTGATTTCCAGTGGCCTGAAATGCCTAATCAACTTGACACTTGTCGTTGTCTAATTGTGCCACGTGTCATAGTCTTCCACGTATCCTTTATGAAGTGGCTTGCCACATTCTCCTCCTAGATCTATCGACCCATATCACTTCACGATTTTGCATATCGCGATTTTGACATTCTTGATGTGAATGTTCTCGACACTTCCAAGTCTTGGTCTATGAAACTCTGAAATGAAGTCAGATCAATTCTTCATCTTTTCACACTTCGCAACTTTGAGAATCCTGTGATGAGGAGTCTTGACACTTGAATCCTCCATATCCAAATATCCGAAACTCGAATATCCAAACCTGTCTCCCGCATTCGAGATTTCAGGGTTTCTCATTTCATGATTCTAAGACTCTTGTGGTGAAGTGTTTTGACACTTCAACTCCCGGTATCCATAACAGTTTCCTACTTTCAGGATTTCAACATTTTTCATTTCCCGATACCGGGACTCATGTGGTGGAGTGTTTCGACACATTAAATCCCGATATTTGGGACTCCAAAATGGAGTTATTTCCTAGTCTGTAAAACTCTTGTTGATGTGCCTCTTTTAGGATTTTGCAACTCTGGGACCCTTGTGTTGACGAGTCTCAACTCTCGACTTCTCAATATCTTGGTATCTGAAACTCCAAAATAAATTCGGCATTCTTGATTTTTCCATGCAATTATCCCTTCGTTGTTGATCTTCCTTGCGTACCTATTTTCCATCACATAAAAAAATACACTCTTGCACTCTTCATGCACCTCTGCACTATCTCTTTTGAGCTTACATTGTCCCTATTTTTCCATCACTGCATACTTTGATCTTTCCATCAATGACAAGCACATATGCTTGAAAACATGCCAACAATCTCCCCCTTTGGCATTGATGGAAACCCTGAACGACTACACTAATTTGTTAGGACTTCCAACTATAGCATCTGGTCTAGACCACTCCTTCTCTCCCCCTTTGAAATCAATGTCAAAGAAAATATGCTCCCCGTAAGATGTTGCAGTATTTTTAGGAGGTATCAGATATTTAATCAATACAAAGCTCCCCCTAATCGGATGGACTCTCTTAGGTGTGAGACGGTATGACACCCGAATTCTGTCGGAGATATTCAAATGGTGTCTTGGCTAGGGGTTTAGTAACAATTCCTGCAATTTGTTCTGTGGTTGGAATGTAATGGACCTGAACAACCTTATTGGTGACCTTCTCTCTCAGAAAATGGTATTTTATGGGAATATGCTTGGTCTTGGAGTGGAATACAGGATTCTTGGACACATTGATGGCACTAGTGTTATCACAATGGATTGGGATCGGTGCAACGTATTTTACCTCAAAGTCTACAAGTGTTTGAATCATCCATAACATCTGTGTGCAACAGGTAGTAGCAGCAATGTACTCTACCTCTGTGGTTGATAAAGAAATGGAACCTTGTTTTTTACTAAGCCATGATACTAATGAGTCACCCAGGAAAAATGCTCCTCCATTGGTGCTTTTTCTCTCATCAACACAGTTTGCCCAATCTGCATCTGAATAGGCAGTTAACTGAAAATTCTGATTTCTGGGATACCACATACCATAAGTCATTGTTTCTTTCAAATACCTAAATATTCTTTTGACATCTAGCAAATGACTCTGTTTAGGTGCAGATTGATATCTGCCTACCGTTCCAACAACATGCATTATGTCTGGGTGAGATGTTGTGATGTACAACAGGATACCGATCATTGATCTATATGAACTTTGATCAACATTAGGTGATTCATCATCCTTACTTAATTTTCATATAGTAACCATAGGTGTGCCCACAGGGTTAGAGCCTTCTATTTGAAATCTTTTCAACATTTCTCTTAGATATTTTTCTTGAGAAATGAACATCCCTTCATACTTCTGAGTAACTTGTAGACCAAGAAAATATGACAGTTCACCTATCATAGACATTTCAAACTCAAACTCCATGGAAGAGGAAAACCATTGTACCAATGAATCCTTATTACATCCAAAGATGATGTCATCTACATAGACCAATACAATGAGCAGATCATTATCCTCTGTTTTGATATACAGATTGTTATCAAATGTTCCTCTCTTGAACCCTTTGTCTTTGAGATATGTATCCAGTCTGTGATACCAAGCTCTAGGGTCTTGTTTTAACCCATATAAGGATTTCTTTAGCTTGCATACTAAGTCAGGATTATCAAACAGTTCGAAACCCTCTGGCTATTCCATATAGACTTCTTCACTTAAATCTCCATTTAGAAAAGCTGATAGACTTTAAACATTTTATGAAAAGCATATGCAAGAAACATTTTGATAGCTTCTAATATCACTACGGGCACAAATGTTTCATCAAAATCTAGTCCTTCTATCTAAGCATACCCTTTACAAACCAATCTTTCTTTGTTCCTGACAACTTGTCCCTGTTGATTCAATTTATTTTTAAAGATCCATTTGGAGCCAATGACATTTTTACCTTCAGGTCTATGAACCATATCCCATGTATTGTTTTTCTTAATATGATCAAGTTCATCATTCATTGCTTTAACCCAAGGGTCATGTTTGCTAGCTTCATTAAAATTCTTGGGTTCCATCATGGATATGAAAGCTATATGTGATTGTTCAATGTTTTTGATTAGCTTTCTCCTGGTTTGTACACTTTGTCTTTTTAACCAATTATCTGACATGCAGGATGATTCTTTTGAGTGATTCTGGAGGAGGAATTTGAATTTGTCTACTGATTTGAGTTTGTCTGAGTATCTGTGTCTTCATCTGATTCAGAGTCTTCATTTTCTGATTCTTGGATATGTTCATCTTCAACTTGAGTTGTGTCTTCTGTAGACGACTCATTATTGTACACCTCTTTTGTTGGGATTCCCTCATCAACTTTTACGTCAATAGAGTCAACCATTTTATGCATCCTCTTATTATAGCATATGTATCTTTTGTTGTTTGTAGCATATCCTTAGAAGATACCTTCATCATCCTTGTCATCATATTTTCCAAGGTTCTCATCATTATTCTTTATGTAACATTTACTCCCAAAGACTTTGAAGTGTTTAATTGAAGTAGGTCTCCCATACCACAGTTTATAAGGTGTCTTGTCACTTTGTGGTCTGAGGTGGCCTTTGTTAAGAACATGGATTGTTGTGTGTATTGTTTCTACCCAGTAGGTTTGACCAATGTTCTTCTCATTCATCGTTGACCTGGCCATTTCTTGCACTATTCTGTTTTGCTTCTCAACTACTCCATTTTGTTGTGGAGTTCTTGGGATGGTGTATTCTCTCTTGATCCCATGCTTATCACAAAATTATTTGAAGTCACTTGACATAAACTCTCCTCCTCGGTCTGATCGTACTTATTTTAACCTCTTGCTTATTTGAGTCTCAGTTAAAGCCTTAAATATTTTAAACTTCTCAAAAGCTTCAATTTTTTCCTTGAGAAAGGCAACCTAAGAAAGTATAGAGTAATCATCAATAATAAGCATGAAGTAGTTTTCTTTCCTTGTGCCTTCCGGTCTTGATGGTCCACATAAATCCATATGAACTAGTATAGAGTAAATCTCTTGGACTTAAAATGTGTCCTATTTAACTTTCCTACTTGGAAAGGTTTACACATTGAGTCTTGCGGCTTTGATATTCTCAGAAGATCTTTTACTGCCTCGATATTTTTGAGTTTGATTAAGTGGTCAAAGTTTATATGTCCAAGTCTCCTATTGCATAACCATCTTTCATCATGTTTTCTTAGATGACATTCTTCTCTATTTTCTTTCAGCACATATACATTATTTTCTGTCCTTATGCCTTTTGCCACCACTTGTCCTAAGTTTACAAACATTATCTTGTAGTCCTTGGACATGAACACCACTTCACATCCTTCGTCACACATTTGAATTACACTGAGCAGATTATGTTTCAGCCCATCTACAAGTAGAACATCTTGGGCTTTTCCTTTTCCATTATTTAAACTCACCATCCTTTTACCCTTTATTTTACCTGGAGCCTCATTTCCAAAGGTTATGTTTCCTGATTTCTTTCACTTAGAGATAGAAACTTAGCTTTGTATCTCATCATATGTTTGGAGAATCCACTGTCTATATACCAAGGGTTCATTTTTCTTTGAGATGACAACACTAATCCACACTTGTCACTTTCTTTCTTCTTCCAAAACTTGACATTTTCAGTAGGGGAATTCAAATTTAGTTCATAGTTCCTTAATCGACAGTCAATAGATTTATGTCCATAGTTATGACAGATGTAACATTCAATCTCATTGTTCAATAGGTTAAAATTATTATTGCAACATTGTCTACTCATTGACTGTTGATTATTTATTGACCTTTTTAGTTGCATGTCCCTAGACGTAATTTGGCAATTTGCAATCTGTGAAGCTTTGTTACTTGGCTTTATCATTCTTTGTTGTGAAAAATATTTATTCCTTTGAAATCTTAATTTCTCATGTCTAAGTCTTAAGGAACAATTTACATCTTTGTGACCAAAGTTAGAACAGTAGAAACAATATCCATAGAAAAGTTCTTTGTACCTAGAAAATGGTTGTCTTCTTTGAGAAAATCGATTTCTTCCATGCTAACAACGTCTTTTAGTAGGGAGCAAATTATTTCTTTGTTCTATAGATTCAATCCTAACACATTTTTATTTACTCGTCCTGGGTGGCTGATTTTATTCCTTTGTCGCTACAGGTTTGTTGTTGTCATTGGTTGTAGATTTGACAAACTTGATGGGTTCTTTGTTTCTTGGCTTACCACTACTTGATCCCTCTTCATAACCCAAACCGGTTTTCAACTTTGGATTCCTTTGTTGATTCATAATGGTGGCTAATCCTTCTAAGGATTGGACACTTGACATATTTTGATTATACAAGGCTTGAAACTTCTCCATCTCTTTTCTAGTTTTTACTACTTCTTGTTCTAAGGCTTCACATCTTTCCTTCTTTTCTGATAATTGTCGTTTTAGAATGTCTTCAATTTTCTTTGCCTCTTCTAATTCCACTTTTAGTAGGACAAGGTAGTCATCACGTTATTTACTGTCTTTCTAGAACTGTATCAACAATTGTCTTTTCTATCTGCTCTTAATTCTTAGTCTATCAATCTCTTCCAGTGCACTGATCAATTCTCCTTCCATTTCAACCACAACTTCTTCTTCATTAGCATCACTTCCTGTGTTTTTATTATCATAATCCTCTTTGGCCATAAGTATGAAGTCATTTAGTTTATCTTCAATAGAGGAGTCATTGTCTTCATCATCTGAATGATCATCATCATTGTTTACCCAAATACTTTTCTTATTAAAGTTATTCTCTTTAAAGAAATTTATGTGTTTGTACTGCTCCTCCTCATCACATGTCTAATCCTTTCCTTTGTGGGGGAATTTATTTGCAAAATGACCTATCCTACCACAGTTGAAACATTTGAAAGGCAGTTTACCTTTGTATTTTTTTGATCCCTTCTTCAGTCTCTTCAAAAATTTTGCTTCAATTTCATTAGGCTCAGAATCCTCATTCTTGTATTCTTTAAATGATGCTTCTCTGGAGGTGGGTTTTTCTTTAACTATTCTCATTTCATATGCAATCAATGTTCCTAGAAGTTGATCAAACTCAAAGGTTTTTAGAATATTAAGTTATTCTATAGCAGAGACCTTCGGGTTGAACCTCTCTGTGAGAGATCTCAAGATTTTATGAACTAAAGAAGGTTCCTCAATTGTTTGACCAAGTGCTTTCAATTCATTTACCATTTCTTCTACTCTCAGAAAGTATTTTGCAATAGTTTCATCTTCCTTCATCTTTATCTATTCAAACTGTATTCGGTAGGATTGAAGCTTGGCGTCCTTTACCTTCTCATTACCTTCATAACTGCTAATGAGTTTGTCCCACATTTCTTTGGCAGTTCCTAGGTGCATAAATTTTACGAATTTTTCTTCTGCAAGCCCACTCAAGATAGCATTCATAGCCTTAGTGTTGAAGCTAAATTCTATCTTGTCATCCTTATTAGCTAGTAAAACTAGATTTACATAACTAGTATCTACCACATCCCAGACATCTTCTCCTAAATCCATTATGTAGGTTCTCATTCTCACTTTCCAGAAGGCAAAGTTTGTTCCATTGAATAGAGGAGACTTATTGGTTGAATTTCCTTCATGGCTTGACACGTTTAAGCTCTAAGATCTACCCTTAGATAAAAGGGGCTGACTCTGATACCAATTGTTGGACAACTGAGAGGGGGGGGGGGGTGAATCAGTTGTTACCGTGATTAAACAATTATGCTTATTTTAAACTCTTTATAAAGCACTCAATGACAATCACAATAATGCAGGGAAATAAGTAATAGCACATTCAACATCTATCACACATATGAGATACACAGATACAAATATTTCTTGAGGAAACCCATAGAGGGTAAAAACCTCTTCTTCTTTATATGATAAATAATCTTTACATTCTTTATATTATCAAACATGTGAGCACGAACTCTCTGGTTTCTCTAGCACCAACTAGAAGGAAGCACCAACTCCCTCAGTTTCTCCAGAACCAACTAGAAGGAAGCACCAACTCCCCAAGTGTTCCAGCATCAACTGGATGGAAGCACCAACTTTCGATCATACGGGCACAAACCTATAAAACAGAGAACACCAGTTCTACCTTGCACCACCCTGCCACCCTGGTTTCTCTGGCTACAACTAGATGGAAGCTACAAATCCCTACGTTCAAGAACCCACTTAAATCACTGAGGACAACCGTCCTCCCTAGCACCACCCTACTACCCTGAAATATAAATATTTGTTACTAAAACTTATTACAACGACATAAATTTCTTCAATGGCTTATCGATCTCATTGTTGTTCTGCTACACTGTGTTGCTCTATCTGCATTAGTGTCTTCTGCACACTCCTCTACACTTTATGTCCTTCTCAATTTATGCATTTTATTCCATGTCCATTTAATGCACCATTCCTCTTTTGTGAGTCTCTTCTGTTGTGCTCTCCCTCCTTCTTCAGTTGTCTATGCCACCTCACAACAACAACACAACTCTCTTCTTTCTTCTGCATTCTTATAATCTCTGTGCTCCTTGTGCATCCCCTCTGCTCCTTTCTCTTGCATGATCTTCAGCCCACCAATGTCCACCACATCGGGGTCTTCACTACCACTCCTCAATACCACCGCTTCACTCTTGTGCCCCATGTTGTCTCCTATGTTTTTCATCTCCTACTCATTTTGATTGCTCTGCCTGATCATCATGCTAACTCTTCATTTTCTCTGGAGTTTTCCCATGCATCCATCATCCTGTGTGTTATACTAATATTCCTCATCTTCTCCAGTAATTGAGACTCTTCATCTTCTCTTTCATAGATGAGCTCATCCTCTAGCAAAAACCATCAGTTGTTTCTAGCAATTACACTCTAAAGTGAAACAATAGCCCTTCGATCTTATTCAAATTCATTTGCACTATTGGATTGACTTCATAGACTCTTGCATTCATTTCGCCATTCCTCACTTTGGCATTTTGGGATCCCTATGCTAAACATTTTGTTACACTCCATGTCCCATTCCCCAAAAATATGAAATGGAGCTTGTCTACATTAGCTCCTATCATTTTGGCATTTCGCATTTTGTCCTTTTGTGATTTTGCAAGTCGGGAAGTCCTGTTGCGAGGCACCCAGTCCATGTCGCAATTTCTCCTTTCTAGATTTCGTGATTACACAATTCTTGTGATGAGATATCTTGATGCTCCATGTAACGATTCCCAAAACTCTGAAATGGAGCTTGTTGATTTGAGCTCTTCTCTACAACTCTTTGATCTCCAGATCAATGGTCCATGATCCGTGGTGATCGGACGACTATCCTCTGCCCCGAAACTTCATCCTTCAGGAATTTGGGGGAGTGATGGAGTTAAAACTCCCAAAGAAAAAACTCCTGGAGTGAGGTCAGTCTTGCGTCACTCGATGATTTGTCATGACCAAAGTGGCTATCATGTGTCACTCAGAATTGTGATTTCCAGTGGCATGAAATGCCTAATCAACTCGACACTTGTCATTGTTTGATTATGCCATGTGTCATAGTCTTCCACCTGTCCTTTCTAACATGGTCTACCACATTCTCCTCCTATATCTATCAACCCATATCACTTCGTGATTTTGCATATCGCAATTTCGACATTCTTGATGTGAATGTTCTCGACACTTCCAAGTCCTAGTCTGCAAAACTCCAAAATGAAGTCAGATCATCTTTTCGTCTTTTCACACTTCGCAACTTCAAGACTCCTATGATGAGGAGTCTCGACACTTGACTCCTCCATCTCCCAGTATCAGAAACTCCGATATCTGAACCTGTCTCCTACTTTTGGGATTTCAGTGTTTCTCATTTCGCGATTCCAGGACTCCTCTGGTGAAGTGTTTTGACACTTCAACTCCCAATATCCGTAACAGTCTCCTTCTTTCAAGATTTCAGCATTTCACATTTTTCGATACTGGGACTCCTGTGGTGGAGTGTTTCAACACTTCAACTCTCGGTATCCAAGACTTTGAAATGGAGTTATTTCCCGGTTTGTAAAACTCTTGTTGATGTTCCTCTTTCGGGATTTCAAGATTTTCGATTTCGCAACATCAGGACTCCTGTATTGACAAGTCTCAACTCTTGAATTCTCAATCTCCCGGTATCTAAAAATTTGAAATGGAGTCAAAATTCTTGATCTTTCCACGCAATTATCCCTGAGTTGTTGATCTTCCTTCCTTACCTGTTTTCCATCACATAAACAATCACACTCTTGCACTCTTTGTGCACCTCTGCACTATCTCTTATGAGCTTACGTTGTCCCTATTTTTCCATCGCTGCATACTCTGATCTTGCCATCAATGAGAAGAAAATTTTCCTGAAAACATACCAAGCTTTGGTGGATCCTAGAAATGGGCTCTATCTCAAGAAGTACTACTCTTAGGTTGGTTGCCTAGGTGACTTCTTGTACATATGTATAGTTCTTATATAGTTTTTTGTCGTTTTGTTTTATGGATGTGTCATTATTTATGTCGTATTTTTCACTATGGTAGATGTCAAGTGAATCCGAGGTGTTCTTTGGGTTCATGGAAAATGCTAGCCGACACATTTGGAGGCTTGCTTCCACATCTTGGGTGATTTTCATGCCCCAATGCCAGTTTCTATCTTTCGGAGGTATCTATCTAGGTCACGCCACAAACAATGTCATTGAGTACAACACAGTGATAGAGTTGCTTCGTGACACTTTGTCACATGGTATCTCTAACCTTTGGGTCTACTTAGATGCTCAAATGGTTGTGTCCTAGTTATATGGAGTTTACCGTGTTTATGATCCTACTTTACACTGATGCTCCCTCAGGGTACGTCTCTTAGAATGTTACTTTGATTACATTACATATATCTATGTTCCTAGGAGATTAAATCAAATGACAGATACTCTAGCTGATCAAGTATTAGATTGGCATGTTGCACACACATACACATGTACATACATTTGTAAAAACTGTGATCCATAAGACAATAAAATATGTATGCGGGGAGTTAGATCTTACCAAGATATCGATTTCCTCATGTTCCCTCTTCCTCCAATGGACATTCATCATGTTCCATTAAAATTCAAAGGGGAGTTAGATCTTACATTTTTTATTTTTTCCATGCTTTTGAGGGTGTACATGGGTTGTTTTGTACAAAGTCATGTATGTACATGGGCATATGGTTTTATGACTACGGACATATATGGGATGTCCTTGGACAACCTGCATACACATAAGTCTGCCCTTCTTTTAGGAGGGTGTGCCCCCCCAAAAACCAAAAACAATGCATAAAGGAAGAATAGAAATGAAAGAGGGATGAGTTTGTACTTACTTGGACTAAGAAGAAGTTCGTTTTGTCCTCTCAAGCTCCCATAATCCAATTCTTTAACAAAGGGATCCTTTTTACCTTTTGGTTAATTTTCAAAATGCAATGGTGAAAATGAGATATCAACTTCTATTTATATATATATATTGGCCCTTTTTGCCATTTTTTTGAACCCTTTTGTCATTTTTTCTAGCTTGGAAATCATTTAGTTTGGTTCTTGAGTTTCTTATTGGATGTTACAATGCACTTTTCCTTTTGTTTTGGTAACTTTTTGGGAGATGGGTCACTTTTAAAGTTCCTTTGGTAAAATTCATTTTTTCAAACTTTTGGATATAACTTAAGATTCCACCTCCACTTTTTGCATCTTGTTGGCTTTTCCACTTTTCCATAGGATCGATCCCACCGAAGTGTGACAAAGAACCATAATTGTTTTTTTATAAGTGTCGTAATTAGGTGGTACAACCTACCTTTACATGGATTCCCTAGATAGATCCTTGTTTCTTTTGGCTTCCATGTTCTCTATAATGAATTTAGGCTCGAGAGTCCTTGTTAGTCCTATCATGATTATGATATTGGGCCTCATTCATCTAATGCACCATCACTCTTGGCCTCATCCTCGGGAATCCCAAAATGAGCATGATTTTTTGTCTTTCTAGCTCGCTTGGAAATTCGAAAGTAACATTTGACGAGACTACATTTATTCTTTTCAATGTTATCATATTAACTGAGAAAAGTAACCTCCTAGAGTATTCTTTAAGCCCTTTTCATACTCTCTAAACATGAAAATATTTTCGAGTGATCTTGTTGAACTTCACGCTCGCCAAAATAAAACTTAAAGACACATCTGCCTGGTGGTAGTTTACCCCTTTTTCGGTCTGGATGGTAAATTTTATGAACAAATCTATACTCTATGAAGTTCGTTTCATTAGAAGAGTATTCTCAGGTATGATTTTAACCATTTTTCGGGCCTGAGGGACTAAGTTTATGAAAAAGGAACATTCTCCTTGATTTTGGTTTATCACCTTTTTCGGGCTTTGGAGATTAATTACGAAAAAGGAACCCCCACGAAGTCCATAGTTAATCTCTTTTCAGACTCCTTAAAATTGAAAAGATCATCAAGTGACCTTGTTCCTTCACAATCGTTAAATTGGTCTAGAAGAACATCTACTAGCATGAGTTTACCCCTTTTTCCAGCCTGTGGATTATGGAGGAAAAAGGTACACCTCAAAATATTCGTCTCTCCAAGAGAGCTCTTCTACGTAAATTTTATACTTTTTCAGGCTAAGGAGAATAAATCTAGAAATTGTGAGTCCATAGTTAAGCTCTTTTCAGACTCCTTAAAATTGAAAAGATTGTCGAGTGATCTTGTCTTTGTCACACTCGTTAAAATGGTTTTGAATAGACATATTTTCGATGCAATTCTATCCCTTTTTCGAGACGACTAACTATTTTCGAAAAAGGTACCCCTTGGAGTCTTCTTTTATGTTTTTTCAAATTCTCTAAACGTGAAAAAAATATCGAGCTTACCTTCTCCAGGCTCATTAAAAATTACATTGAAGGGGGTTTCATTGTGTCTTGCTAATCGCATATGCATATCTTTGTATTTGGCCTAATGTTGGCTCCATGTTGCTCTCAATTGAACCTTTGAAGCATGCCTTATACACAAGCCTTGTAGCACTTTTCCTCTGTGACCTAACACCTTGACCCATGGAGGAATTTTCCCGAAGTGTCTTTTTCCTGCACGTCTCATTTCTCTAAGAATTAGTGTGTTCCTTTCTCCTAGAAATATTATTCTTGCAACACTCGTTCCTGCTTTGTAACGTAGCATTGTTTTATTCTTTTTCAAGCTCTTTAAAAAATTGAAAAAGACAAAAAAATAAAAAAACCCAAAAAGAGGGCACGAGAAATATATATTCTTTCTTTGGAAGCACAATGAGTTGCCCTTGAACAAAGGACATACTTCGATTTTTTCATCAATATTTGGGATCTAATATGACCTTAGGAATTTTTTCTCACTATATAGAGTTGTGTCCTACTCCATTTGGTTTGTATTCCAAACATATGGAGAGTTTGGGGTGCCTCTTGCATCATGAACTTATGTCAATGTCATGTTGCCTAAGTCTGATCTTATTTCATGCTATTGTCCAAGGGAATTTTCACCCAACTTGAGTAGGCCTTTGTGCATTTTTTTTGTTGATCTTATGCCCAACCATCCCAAAAGTCCAATCAAGTCCTTGTTCGAAATCATTGAAGTTCTCTTCTTGATCATAGAGATCCTCTTGTCTTTTCCCGATGAGTCATCGAAGACCTTTGGGTACTGAATACACACACTCACATTTCACTCCTACCCAAGTGTTGAATATCTTGAATTTTTTTCTTGAGCTATGAATACCTCATCTCCACCCATCAGGGATTGTTGACTTCTTGAAGATGGATACTATACTTGTATATATTTGATTTTGAGATGTAGATTTGTTGTGTATTTCTTGCGCCTACACTTTTTATAGTTATATGACATGGATCTACAGTGTATTTTATTGGCAGCCATGATTTATTTCATCCCAAGCATGGGTATTCCCACCTCAGAGAGACAATTGTTATTTTTGCAGATGGAACCTCCCGAACTCTGGTCTCGGGCTCACTCATTTTGTACATTGGCGAATATTTTGTAATGTATTTCGGCCATCATATTCTTTTCTAACCTCACACTTTAGGGGGCATTGTTATAACCCAAAATTTATCTAAATATTCATACTTAGCCTTTGGCCCTCTTACTTGCATTTTTTCCCAAGTCATCACTGAGTTTATCTTCTAAAAAACCCATTTTTTGAAGATGTATGCACCCTCCACCAATATTTCCCACAGACATATGATTGTTTCACCACTACAGCCTGTGTACATACACATGTTGCAACACTACATCCCACGTATACTTGAAAAATTTGAAAAAAATAAAGAGTTCCAAGGAATTCATTGAATTGCGGACTATTGGGTAGTTTCTCAGCTAATCTACTAATTATAGCCCATCACCCAACCAAATAACCATCCTTTTGTCATATAAAAGGAGGTTTTCGGGTCTCATTCCACATCTAGACATAAGAACAGTGAATCTCTTCCCATTTCACATCCCCTCCTTGCCCGAAGTAATTGCAACCCTTTTGTGAGAATTGCCTCAGAATTCCTCAATTTTCCCTTCTTCCTTCATCATAACCCATTCACTTCCCAAGAAGATATCTAAAGGTTGAGAGGAGAATCCATATAGAGGTTCACTTGGAGCTTGGTGAACAAGACCCCAGACTAGGTTCGTGGAGCAGTAGCATGATTTGGTTGTAAAAGGTATAATCCCTGAATTATCAATCAAATAAGTACTTTTCCTGTCCCAAATCATGGTGTATTGAATTCTTTTAACGATTTATGTCTTAATATTCTAACACCTAACCTTGATTTTTATAATAATTCCATCCTTGTAGCTTTATGCTTGTTTGTATTTGAATGAAATCCAGCCTTGGGAGGAAGCGTGCAATCAAAAAAGCTTTCAAGCACGACAGGCTCATCAGCTAATGCAAAGTATATGTACAATTACCCAATCCTTCTCATATTTTATTTTCTTGTATGAGTATTGGTTATGTTTGGGTTAGTTATATAAGTAGTTGAATTTTAGAAAGTTGTGATCTGCCTACATTCTGAACTCTAGTGTATTCTTAAGGGAGTTTTTCCCACTAGCAACTCGGAGTGATTTTAGGAGTTCTTTTAGGATGGGTGAGGGAAATTTACTTTTAATTAAAATAATTTGTATATTTTCTTGTGCAACTAAGGGAAGAGATGAAAAGTGTATGGAGGGAATAATTCTTAATTAATTTAAAAAAAAATGAATTAAATGTGCAAGTGGCTAGTTGTCACTAAGGAAATTCTATAAAACAAATAGTTGATTGGAGGTAATGGGAGATTGGTTATGAGTAAGGTTATGCTGCATAAATTTTTACTCGTTTTACTTGTGAGAGTTTGGATACCCAGTTTGAGAGAGAGTGGTGGATCTACCTTGCGATGTGAGCTAGAAGCTAGAGGATTATGGTTGTGTGTGTGTGGCCCCTTTGTGTCTTGGAGAGATGAGGAAGAAGAAGAGTACCCCTAGTGTTGGCTGGGAGGTACTAGTGAAGTATCAATGGTCAACAAGCAAGTGAAGTAATATTGACGAGGTACAATATTGGAAAAGACATGCGCTGGTTGTCAGATAGACACACAACTCCATTGTAAAATACCCGACCACCCACAGACCGAGATATTCCACTTAAACAAGTTGCAACACACCCAAGCATCAACAGGCAGGGCACATTGTAGTCCCAAGACTTATTTCTCTGAACAGATATCGAATTCTAACAACATTTAATGAGAAAAAAAACATGAAAGAACCACATGCATTAATCAATATCCATGCCACAGAATAAAATAGACAAACAACCTTCCATGCACAAAAAACAACCAGCAAAGAAGCACATTAAAAACACATATCTCAGAGATAAATAAATACACAACGGAAATAAGCATTACATAGAAAACACATAGAGCACTTATCTTTGCAACTAAACATTCACAAACTAGTTGTAGACCAATGAAGTTCCTCCCAACCATAGACATTGTTTTTCATTTACTCTCAACAACAGGTCAAACCCAATCCATGGCTATGAATCCACAAGGAGGGGTCCTAGGCCAAGTCTAAAGACACAATAGTTGTCTAAGTAGCTCTCAGGTTTCCCAACCTCACAACAAATCCTAATTTCCATCTCTCTTTCCCCCTTAGCCTACAAAACCCCAAGAAATGAATACCTTTCTCTGCCATGCAGTCCCTGAGGCTATTCCATTTCTCTCCAGGGATCCAGTGGTACTGGTTAGGAAATATCCCTACTGGAAACTCCAAGGACTCTCAACTATGGACAATTCCATCTGAATTTCCATCAAGCTCATGCACACATGCATCCATTCCCTCCTGGAATGATCAATAAATCATTATAGCCATTCAATGATGGCTCTCCTCTTCCTGATATTCATTTCCATGCTCAGCCCAAGAGAACACGAACTAGTAGTAGTGAGTGAAGAGGAAGAAGAACAAGGGAACAAGGGGAAGAATACGAACCATGGGAAGAACGATCCCCTAAATTCACCCCAAGCCACCTTCACACAACCATTCATATCCATGCTCAGACCAAGAGCATACGAATGCAGCCAGAGTGAGGCTCCCAAAAATTAATAGTGGAAAAGGTGTAACAATGAATGAATAAGAACAAGTGAACCCCCACCCAAACCAAATATGGTTTTATATAATTACTTGGATGTCAAGAACCACATGGCATCCCCCAAGAAGCTCCTATAATCCCTTTTCTCCATAAAATCAATTATGGGTGAATAAAATAATAATAAAAAGGCTTAGCCCCTCAAGGCCCCTCTCTCGTGGAATGATTCCCCCTATCTCTTTTGTCCTTGTTCATCCTGCAACTAGTGGTGTATTTTATTAAAGTATATGAAGTAATACATTTCCTAGGCACTCTGGACCCTTTTCAACTTTATTGAATCACCACCCTAAGTCATATTTACATAATATATTATAGTTCATAAGGGTTAGAATTGAGATGTTACATCCCCCTCCCCTTATTTTGGAACTATCCTTAGTACACAACACCATTCCAATGTTATTAACATTACAAATCCAAGCCCTCTGGACTTAATCCACATAGGAAATCCATCCCAATCTTATATACATAGGAACTCTAGCCAAAATTTAAACATGTATGCATAGGCATTCTGACCCAAAACATGTGTAATGATATTCATAATTTATATTTCTAGCAGAAGTTCCAACCCAGAAGCTCTCCTTCCTTCTCATCCCTGCACAACCCAAAGAAATGAACCCCTTTCTATGCCATTTATTCCCTCAGGTTGTTCCACTTCTCTGAGGGGATTCAATGCACTCGGCCAAGAAGTTTCAGAATTGTGGCTTCCAAAACTCCAGCTACAACAAGTCCATTGGACTTTATTCATTATATTGCCTTGTCGTTCAGTTTCTCCAGCACCACCTTCTTATTTTCCCTCATAGTCTGGTACTTTTCTATATCCTCAACATTCATTGATTTCCTACAACATTTCAAATCAGTGAGCACATCAATTCATAATTTGTGCCTAAATTTTTTATTTTTGTTTATAATATAAGAATAATTTTTCATACTCTAGTACAATACGTATCTGTGTGGTTCATGGTTTTTCATCCTTATGATTGTCTCGTTAACTTGGCTCACTATTTTCCTTTGACATGCCCATTGTGTGCATGACCCCAATCAAGAGCTATCAAAGTCTTTTCTTCCTTGTGGTCACTCACCTTCCAGGCCCGGGCTCAGGGATCCCCTTCTATGTTATACAGTTCCTCATGCAATCCATCATTCTTGACCAAGGCTTTCTTGAACAAGAATATTTCTAGAGACTTTATAGGGTCTTACAATCAAGGTGACTCTCTGGTGTGTGTTACCACAACACAACATATTCTAGGATGATCATGGCTTACCACACGGTCCTCATATCCCAAAAATAGCCTTTTCCATGCTTTCCATATTGCATTTATTATACATATACAATCATCATGAGATATCATTATAACTGTTTCCAATCATAATGTCAAATCTTATTTTTTTATACAGGAAAACAAAATTTCCCAAGAATGAGATTTCTACTCATAATGGTTGTCTCTATAGCTACAAATATTAGTCTTTCTTATGGGCTTACATCCCTACTATATCCAATACCATTCTACCTGCAATTTATTCAATTTACATTTATCCAAAACAATTCGTCAGTAATTATCAAATCATAAATCCCAAAAATGTTTTATATAGGAAAAATAAAACTTCTAGACATGAGTTTATGCTCATAACAATTTGTCTCTTTGCAACAAAAAGCATTGGTCTTATTTATGGGCTTACTATACTTCCATGTGCAATACCCTTTCCTCCTGCAATTTCAACATTCATCAGACAAACAAATTGTCAATATCTCATGTACAATATATATATATATTCATGGCAGTGATAAAAAAAAAAAAAATCACAAAGTGATATTAGAATTGTTTAAAACTACAATTCAATCACTTCCATCAATCCAACTATAAATTGGAGTGAACTCATCATTACCTATACATGTATTATCAACCAATATTTTCTTTCTCCTATCTAGAAATATTTTATATCACTTTCTCCCCTCAACAAAGCTTTTCTGTAATTTATCATTATGTAGCTTCTTTGACCTGCAACTTTCTTGTTGTAATATCTAACAACTCCTGAATTGTTTTCAACTTCATGAGTTATAAATACTCCCATCATTTCAGTCGTTAGCATAGCTATTTATATGTTATAGAATATATACGTGCATTCACCCAATGCATTCAATGATTCCTGCAATATCACTTGTAACATTTTTAATAGCTCCAAAACTAATCTTTAAAATGTAACAACAACAATCCAATCACCTTCATCTAGTATTCATATTAAATATAATGCATCTATCCATCGTTGCATCTTCTAAGTACCATAGACTTTTCATAATGCAACAATTTATTACTAATTAAAATAACAATCAATGTGCCAATACCCATGGCCACATTTACATAATGCACCCATTCATTGACTACATAATACCACATAACTATGTCATTCATTCCACCATGATGAGTTGGAAGGTTTGGCCAATGAATCAACACATCATCCACACACTTCCTACTTCTTGCCTAACTATTTGGTTACCTTCGTTTTCCACCCAAACACAACACCAATAATATAATCCGTAAGTGTTCTTCATTGTTGGAAAAGAGGTTGTAATCCAAACATCAAATATACAATAGATACCATTGAGCACTCACATAGATCTATAGCCCTTCCATATCCAACCATATTATGGTCTCAGATATGACTAGCTCTATGGATATTCATTGTTATAGAAGGAGTATGTCTCCTTAATTAACTCGGTTATGATCCCATAACAAATCATAACACAATATGCAACTGACATTTTATCTAAATGCATTATAGCATCAACAACACTTACATACTCTAGGCCTTTGGCCATTACATATCAATTTAAATACTAAAATTAGCTTAGGTAATTCCTACCTCAATCCCCTTCAACACATATGCATCAACATAAAATAAATGCGTACTTGCATGGTTGTTATCAACCTAATTGTTTCTATCTGACCAACTGATATTTGTAGACTCTCACAGCCTTCCTCCTTCATCATTTTGATCACCATTCCTTCCACCCTCATGGGTCTTCACCTAGATGGAAATCACAAGCAACAACAACATCCACATCTTTAACTCTGCTATATCATTTTTCCCTGAATACATAATCCAACATTAGTCATACTCAAACATTATTTCATAATAATAGACTATTATAACTTCACAAGCATGTTATATGCATATCCAAGCATGTATATATGCAAAATTACACCTCCATATGCACCAATAATTCACTGTCAGCATGCCTACTAATGCATATGCAATTTAACCTCATTGTATGCCTCATGCAGTCTATTGCATTTATATTTTAATTCACTTATTTAATTATCTATTTTTTTGTATTTGGTTTTCCTTGAATTCCTTCATATCCTTGTTGCCTTGCTTGCTCCCATTATGCTCATTTTCACTATGGTTCCCTGGTCTAAACAGTTTCCATCCAAGTTTCACTTGTCCATTATACAATCCAACCAATGTGTTCTATTTTCAGTAGCCTCTCCTAGGCAGTCATATCCAACTTTACCTTTCTGAAACATTCCAACACCCTGGAATGAAGTAGCCCAAACATTCCATCATTCTATTACAATGTTCTTGAACCAAATACTATTACTCCTTATTTTTCCATTAGGTTACTTCATTAGCCTTTCCCTGTGAAACCATACCTTTCACACTTAATACCATTCCCAATGGAAGTCCATTTTCACTCAATGACACTTTTTAAGTGAGAGGGCATTCCCAATTCTTTGTATTAGCATCCTTCTTTCTGTTGTGAACTCTGATATCAAGAGTGGATTTATTTCACACTTTTCCTTTTATTCCCATCCATGACATATTTTAACTTCTAGCTTCATATCCTATGTGAGGATTCCTTCTTTTGTAGTACCTTATCCAACTTCTGTAATATTTTTCATGCTTCCATGACTCTAATATATGATCTTGTTCTTGAATTGATCTGATGATACCTCTAATCCTATGAAACCTGCAAGTAATCATTTGGTTATAATTATACATATTATACAAAATCATTAATTAAATTTATAGGTATTGTTTTTTTTTAATTTATGAAGAACATTATATCAATTGTAACAGTTATCCAAAAATAGAATGATTCCATGTCATTCTCCTTTGAATCATCTTTCCAGCAACTAAAATCTCCCCCAAATCGGATATCAGAGTCGAAATGTAGGGCTCCATGAAAAACCACTTTCAACCCCTTGAGCTGATATAGAAAATTGAAAACTACAAAGGCACTTCCTTCAAACCATGTTCCACGTGACCATGACTCAAAACCATGAGATAAATCACCCTTTAGCACCTTGCTCCATGTTCTTCCACATGAGAGCTTGTGCGACCACCTATTCCAAGGGTTGGTTTGCTTCTAGGCCCTTTTAACCTACACATGGGACTGATGCTGGGACAAAGTCCTCCATACTTCGACCTTCGGTTGTTTTCCCTTGTCAAATTTTGTTTTCCCCCAAAGTTTGAATTCAATGAAGCCTTTAATAACTCCACTAGAAAAAATGTACGATCGATATTTAATCTCCCTCCAAATGGATGGCCTTTCCCTCATCTGGAGGCTTCCACAAGATCAATAGATATGACTTAATCAGGCATATAGATGAACGACTCTCAACCAATTCAGAAATTCGGCACTCTGGGACTCCAAGATATTTCCATTCCCAAGTCTTGTACTTCCCTGGAGTGACAATCCTTTGAGGTACTTACCTCTGCTCGCTCAATTGGATCCAATGGTCACAAGAAATCCAATACACTCTTAGATAAATGGACCACATGAATTCACTACTCCAGGACTCTAGAACATTTCAACTCTTGAGTTGCTAAACTCCTGTAGATTTATACCTACCAAAGTGGTCTTAAAGTTATGATGATTGCTTACCATTGGTTAATGCCACCTCTTATGCTATCCTTCCGCTTCTTGATCTAATGGTCGAGAAAGTTCCCGAAGGGATATTAGATCGACAACCTGCATGCCTTCGCGACTTTGGGCTTCGAAACATTTCACTCGTAGAGACTTGAAAACCCTCTGAGTACCAAGTCTTTGGACTATCAGATATAGTATCACGTGTCTTATGGGATCAACGATCGATATGTACTCTGGCCTTCAGGCCTAATGAAAATTGTTACATATTTTTCCTCTGGAGTGCCTAGTCTCCAGGCTGCATGATTTTTCTCCATGTGGTGAAATACTAGAAGCGGACATGTGGCCCAATCAGGAAGGTGACACATGTCTTGTTCTAACTAACATTTCAATCCTCCATAAGTTCAAAACTCACTGACACATAGCACAAATCCCATTTTTCCAAGTCATCCTAGGTGACGTCCACGAGCCATGTCACTTCAAAATTTCAGGCTTCAAAATATTTTACGCTTACATTCTAGGGTCCACACCATCTCCAGGTGACGTGATCATGCCCCACCACTTCAACTCTTCGAGCTTAGGAACTTTGATCTTTGGGAGTTTCTACACTAGCAGACTCCAATTCTCCCAAACTCCAAACTCCCAAACCTTTATGAGATCTATGGCTCACAATCAACCATGCATAGATATGACGGTCCTCAACACTCCTGAAACCTAGTTCTCTTTCGAACAGTTGACGAACTTCGAGACTTCATGAGATTTCACATCATCAAATTTTGTTTCTCCCAAATGTTGAAATTATGAACTAGTCGATCTGATGACACATGTCCCTTTTGATGAACTGTTCAGATGAAATCCATACTTCAAGACTTCGAGAGTTTATGCATCAACACACTCCATTTCTCCCAAACGTTGAACTGAAATATACTACTCACACTAATCCCACATCCAATGACTTTGATTAACTCTAGCTTCAACTTTAGGGTTTCTCACTCCTGACGACCCCCATATTCCTGAATACTTGCTAGATCTGACAGTCCTAAACACTCCCCAAATCCACTGCTCTATCTAATGGTCGAAGATACTTCAGGACTTTGGGACTCTGGAAATTCAAGATTTGCATGCCTACCAAGATCGTCAAAGCGGATAAGTTACAAAGTATTACACTTTGAACTTGTCCTTGATCGATGAACAATGATCAACAATCTAGATCTAACTATTGGGACTTAACCTTTCCCAAATTTTGGTTTTTCCTTCATCGGAAAAATCCTAGTCACTGGTCCTCCAATCCATTGATCCAGATCTCTCTTGGTCCCATAGTGGCGATCGCTCCCAAATTCTAAAGGGATGATCATGATCCTTCTATCCATTACAAAGGATCTCCAACATTCTAGCTCCTACGTAGACTCCGCAATGTCATTCCTCCTGAGATTTTCAACTTCAAGGTCAGAATTCGATCTCAACCATGAGACTCTGACCAATAGAACTAGACCATACCAGCTCAGTGTTTCAACCAAAATCTATGATACCAATATGATCCATACCCATCTACCCATAGACCGGGCTACACCACTTAAATAGGCTATGACACACACAAGCACCAGCAGGCAAGGCATGTTGCAGTCCCAAGTCTTAGTTCTCTGAACAACTCTTGAATTATAACAACATTTAATCTGAAAAAAAGCATGAAAAAACCACATGCATTAATCAAGATCCATTCCACAGAATAAAAGAGATAAATAACATGCCGTGCACAAAAAACAGCGAGCAGACATGCACATTAAAAATACCTATCTAAAAGATAATTAAATACACAACGAAAATAAACATTACATAGAAAACACATAGATAACTTGTCTTTGCAATTAAATTTTCACCAATTGGCTGCATATCCAGGATGTTCCTCCCAACCATAGACATTGTTGTTCATTTACTCTCAACAAGAGGTCACTCCCAAGACAGGGCTGTGAATCCACAAGGATGGGTCCTAAACCAAGTCTAAACACACAACAATTGGATAAGTAGCTCCCAGGTTTCCCAGCCTCACAACAAATCCTAATTCCCATCTCTCTTTCCCCCTCATCTTGCACAACCCAAAGAAATGAACACCTTTCTCTTCCATGCAGTCCCTGAGGATGTTCCATTTCTCTGCAGAGCTCCAATGCTACTGGCCAGGAAATCTCCCTACATGAAACTCCAAGGACTCCCAGCTGTGGATAGTTCCATCTGAACTATCATCAAGATCATGCACATAGGAATCCATTCCCTCCTAAAATGATCAATAAATAATTACAACCATTCAACTATGGTTCTCCTCTTCTTTCCATTTGTTTCAATGCTCATCCCAAGAGCACACGAACTAGCAGTAGTGAGTGAACAGGAAGAAGAACAAGGGGAAGAAGAAAAAATAGGGGAAGAAGGATCCCCTAACTTCACCCCAAGCCACCCTCAGAGAGCCATCCATATCCATGATCATACCAAGAAAATACAAATGCATCCAGAGTGAGGCTCCCAAAAATGAAGAGTGGAAAAGGTGTAACAATGAATGAATAAGAAGAACTGAACCCCCACCCAAGCCAAATATGTGTTTATATAATTACTTGGAAATCAAGAACCACATGGCCTCCCCCAAGAAGTTGATGTAACGCCTTTTCTCCATAAAATCAATTATGGGTGAATAAAATAATAATAAAAAGGCTTATCTCATCAAGCCCCCTCTATCATGGAATCATAGCCCCCTATCTCTTTCTTCCTGTCTATCTTGCAGCCAACGATGTATTTTAATAAAGGATATGAAGTATTACATTTCCTAAGCACTCTGGCCACTTTTCAAATTTATTGTCTCACCAATCTATGTCATATTTACATAATACATTATAGTTCATAAGAGTTAGAACCAAGATGTTACATCCCCTACCACTATTTTCTGGTCATTACACTATATATTTAAATTTTTATGTATTAACAAAAATCAATGTACTATTCTAGATTTTAATATTGATGTTAATGGATTCTGGGTCTGAATGTTTGTTGGCCCTTGACTAGGTTTTGAGGAAACAATGGTCATGTTTGACCAATTTTGGGGACTTCGAAAGGCTAGTCAAAGATGGAGCTCAAGGCGAAGCAAAGATCATAGGATCTTCGCCCCTTTTCAGGGATTTTTGGGTTTAGGTTTTATGTAACAGGTATGGGATTTCATCCCATGGGTTTACCCATGTTTAGGCCCATTTTGTAATGTATAAATAGAAATCTAGGCGATGTAAGAAAGAGTCAATGACTAGTTGGTTGTAAGACAATGAGCTAAGTGTGAATGGTTGTAAATGCTTTGTGCATACTATGTGTTAAGAACTTGTAGAGCTGAGTGCAAGTGATTGTAAGATACTGTGTAACAACTTTTTGTTGTGACCTAGCTCGAGGAAAGAGGATCTGGTGAGGTGCGTTCAGATCTCCTCTCCTATGTGAAGTAGGTTTTGAGTCTCTATTCATGTAAGAATATTTACAAAAGGAAATAAAGAAGAAGAAGAGTTGGTGGACGTAGCTCTAGGTTGGGGGTGAACCATGTATATCATGTGTCATGATTTCTTTTATGTGTTATGGTTGTTATGTTATTGATGTGGTTTATACTTAGTACTATTATCTTTATGTGTGATGCATATGATATAATAACTTAGTCCTTATTGATGTAAGTGAACATTATTTATGATATGATTCTATGCGCTAAGTGCCTAAATGTGTTAGATCTTGTTGAATACTGTGTTGTTTTGTAATTAGGGATTTGATATGAGATGTGAAATATTGATGAATGTTAGCTACTAAGTGCTCTGTTAAGTGTGGTAATCACAGATCTATGTCCCAGCTAGATTGTAGACACTTGAGTCCTGCAACCCCCCTTCCTCTACCTTGGGTGAGACTTCATCTGATTCGCAGGTGTTGCTGAAAGGGCTAGTAGTTAGGGTTTTTTTGGTGCACTAATGAAGCATTGAACCCTGGGTCAACCCCTGTGCAAACAAATGGTTATGTTGTCAGGACCTAAAACTTTGATTGCTAGGAACTGAAGAAAGGAAATCTATGTCCGTAGATCTGTTGCTTTAGTGTGCAGTATTATTCTTGGCTACAGAGATCGGTGCTAAGAAAAGAAGCCCAATCTGAAGAAAAGAGGTAAGATCTTAAATATTTTTTCTCTGATAAAAGTAAGAAAAGTGGAAATTTTTTCTTTGAAAGAATGGATCTAGGTATGTTTAACAGATTTGGTCCTAGTATGAAAAGTAGGACACATATAGAAGAAAGAATATTTGATATGAATAGATCTGATAGAAATAGTGAAAGATATGTTATTCCTATGCATAGAAAGAATGGTTCGACTAACAAATGGATGCAGTATCCTAGAAATAATTTTTTGCAGGTTAGTGGCTGTCATCCTTGTGCGTAGTACAGGAAAGGTTGGGGGTCCTTTAAAAGAAAGAGAGGATTGACTCTTTGTTATAACTATAGAATACTAGGACATATTTCTAAGGAATTTCTTGGTAGAGGTACTAATTGTCTTTGCTAGAAATTTATGGACTATGAAGTTTTGGATTTCCCTAGAATGATTTCTAAAGTTGAAAAGATGAATATGAGACAAGAAAACCATGAGATAGGCCAAGAACATAAGTATATGATAGAACCCTAGAAAGAATCAGACACTATATTATTTAGTACTGTTATCTTTATGTGTGATGCATCTAATATAATATCTTAGTGCTTATTGAGGCAAGTGAATGCAATTTCTAATCTAATTCTATGTGTTAAGTGCATGAATGTGTTAGATCTTGTTGAATATTGTGTTGTTCTTTAATTAGGGTTTTGATCTGCGATGTTAAATATTGATGAATGTTAACTACTAAGTGGTATGTTAAGTGTGGTAATGGCATATCTGTGTCCCAACTAGGTTATAGAGACTTGAGTCCTACAACCCCCCCTCCCTCTACCTCGAGTGAGACTTCATCTGCTTTGTAGGTGTTGCCGAAAGGCCTGGTAGTTAGGGTTTTGTTGGTGCATTGTTGAAGCGTTTAACCCTGGGTCATCCCCTATGCCAACAACTGGTTCTGTTGTTGGGACCTGAAACTGTGATTGTTGGGAAATAAAGAAAGGAAATCTCTATGTGTATATATGTTTCTTTAGTGCACAATATTCTACTTGACTAAGAAGCTCTGTGCTAAGAAAATAAGCCTAATCTGAAGAAAAGAGGTAAGATCTTAAATATTTTTTCTCTGACAAAAGTAAGATAAGTGGAAATTTTTTCTTCGAAACAATGGATCTAGGTATGTTTGATAGACTTGGTCCTAGTATGAAAACTAGGGAACAACTAGAAGAAAGAAGAATTGAGATGAATATATCTCATGGAACTAGTGAGAGATATGTTATTCCTATGCATAGAAAGAATGGTTGGACTAACAAATCGATGCAGGATCCTAGAAATAATTTTTTGTAGGTTAGTGATTGTGGTCCCAGTGTGCAGTACAGGAAAGGTTGGGGTTCCTTTAAAAGAAAGAGAGGATTGAATCTTTGTTATAACTGTAGAAGACTGGGACATATTTCTAAGGAATGCCCTGGTAGAGGTCCTAGTTGTCTTTGCTGGAAAGCTATGGACCATGAAGTTATGGATTTCCCTGGAATGATTGATAAAGTTGAAAAGTTGAATATGAGACAAGAAAACCATGAGACATGCCAAGAGCCTAAGGATATGATAGAACCCCGTAAAGAATCAGAAACTGTATTAATACAGATGAAAGAAACCCTAAATGATCACAGAGATATCAACTTATCAAAGATCTTAAATGAGAAGGAGTGCATAGAAATAAGAATTAGAGGCTTTGACATAGACTATGTATTGGATGAAGAAACAAAAATGAATATCATGACAGAAAGAACTTGGGAAATTTTGGGAAAACCTGCTATGGTTCCTTCATTAGGAAAAGTAGAATTATTTGGAGGAAATTCAATAGCCCTATGTGGAAGACTTACCGAGATACCTATGAATTCTCAGGGCACTTTGATAGTAGAATAATTTGAGGTCATTAATTTTGTTGAGAACAACGCCCCATTTGCTATTTTGCTAGGAAAAACTTGGATTGAAAAATCTCAGAGATGAAGGAAACAAAAATAGGAAGCTCTAGAACAAAAAAAGAAAGAACTAAGAGATTTCAAGGCTAGGAGAATAGAACACTTACTAAAAGAGAAAGAAGACCAGTCCAGATATCTGGACATCAAAGTTAAGAGAACATATGAAGACTTGAAACACCTGTCTTTACAAGAGAATAGATCATCTACTCCAGAAAAAGAAGAAGTATTACTTTCGAAACCTATGAAAGAATATCACCATCACGAAGTTTCTATGCCAAGAGAAGATAAGAACAATAATGAAAAGAGGAAACTAGTGACTCAGATCACATGGAAGAATCCTAGAAATCTTAGTAAGAAGAAAGAAAAGCTAGAAAAACTACAAGAGGTACCAGAAAGGACTTTTCATAAGGGAGATTTACAGAACATGAACTTCGCCTGAATATCAAAACAAAACAAATTGGCACTTCAACATGGCTGAGCAATATAACCATTGGAGGCACCCAACCATTATAACGATGCTCCAGAACAGTTAGAAACACAAATCTTTCTGAAATAGTCACCATTGGACCGTTGAGACCATGCCCTAATAGATGGAATCACATTGATGAAGGATTTCTTGTCCATTGGAGGAATCTATTACATTGTTGTCTATTTATCCCGTCAAGTGTTGCACCAATAACACTTTTTCAAATTGTGATTATTCGAGCCTGCATAGAGCTAACTATTACCATATTGTACTTATTGAGACCTCATTGTCTATTCTATTACCTTGTTTGTTCACTGACCAAAGATATCAGATCTCGAGCATGTATGTTGAATGAATTGAGCGCAGTAGAAAAATCCATTGAAGAAATACTAATAGACCTCATGGTTGAGAAGCTGATGTCTGCAAGAATACAGGCTTCATCGATGAGAGTATTTCCAGCATCCTTGTCAACTACTCGTATATATGGAACATCCCGAGCTGCGACCAAGAAATGAACCAAGAATCATGATGACTTAGTGAATGCGAAGCTCATCCCCTCTATCCTACCTAACTATATCCTGGCTCTGGTTGGCATAGTGATCTATGACAATGTCCTGAGGAACATCGACTACACCTTTATTACTGCGTACCTCTCGAAGGGGATACACGTATTCAAACTATAGTCGGATAAGATTATGACATTCAAGATCAATGACTTCAACTTGGTAGATCAAAAGAACTACAACATGCTCTCACCTCATAATTATTTGAGCAAGACAAAGGGGAAGAATTCAAAGATAATCCCCCAACCATGGACCATGGACATCGCGAGATCCACTATCCTGAACGTAATGAAGATACCTCACTTTGGAAGGAACTAGGATGTTAATGCATGCATTAAGATCCTACTTTCATGATTCGATGGTGGTTATATGTGGTTGGATAGACGCATTACTGTAGATCTAACATTGATCCATAAAATCACTAGATTAAGCATGCAAGGAGTAGACCCACAATAATTTTACCGAGGGAAGGATGCAGATCGCGCCTTGGCACAAAAAATCAAAGATACCTATGGTGATGTAGAAAAAGGGAATCGAGGCTACAAGGTATCCTCCATTCAAAATGGTGGAGTACACCTAGCCTTCCATTTGATCATTAGAAAGATGGTAAGGAAGAACAAACCCACACAGGTCACGGGGTTCATTGTTGACCTCGTGGGAAAATGCATTGAAGGACTATAGATGAACTGGGCGAGCTACCTCATCAACTAGTTAGAACAAGACATACTCAAAGCTCAGGATCAAGTCTATGAGTTTCATTTTAGTCGGCTACTGATCGTCATCGCATTTATTTCTTGGGAGATGCTGGAAGGTGCAACCTTCCCTGAAATTGAGCCATCTGAACCCTTAGCTGCAAAGTTCACTACGCTCTGGTATTTGAGCAACATGTCTAAACAATGGCAGTCAAACATGTTGTTCCACACCTATTACATATAGTTGAAGAAGGATATTGAGTATTTCCCTCGTATGATGCCAAACACCTTGCACAGGTTCAGACCATTTGTGAATTTCCATGCAGATAAACATTTTATTTATATCATTGTGCGTGGATACAAACATAAAGAAGTACTGTAGACTTACTATAAACTCACTGATGAGGACATGGATGAAATAACTAAAGAGTGGCCTGAAAATATCCTTATACCAATCGACCAAGTAAAACTATCTGACCCCGACCTAATTGAAAGTCCTATGGTCACTCACGAAGAGTATGATGCACCTAGAAGTAGCAGAAGGATGAAAAAGGAAGAGGTACAGAAGATGAACAACGCATAAGAAGAGATTTCTTCAGACTCACCTAGAGGCTGAGGTGATGACGAAGTAGACAAAGAAGAGGACAAAGGAGAAGAATACAAGAAGAAAAAAGGTGAAGTAACACTGCCTATGGATCCCATTGATGAGGCTGAGACACCCAAGAAAGGAAAGGTTTCCCCAAGGAAGCCTACATCACGGAACAAGTCCAAATATAGTAAACCATAGATGCAGAATGTGTTAACGGTGGATGACATAGATCTCATCATTCCTAATGTGTCAGACACCTCGGAATATATTTTACAGTGCAACGAAGCCAAACAGGAGACCATGTTTGAAAGGATTGAAGCATAACTGAAAGGGGTAAAACAAGCCCTTTACTCCAGCCGCGCAGTGTGTACTGCACCACCATATTCTAAAGGAATTGAGTTGGGAGATGAGCCTACTTAGCTATGACGAATAGAAAACTCAACATAATCTCTCCTTCATCAGGTCTAGGAAGAAAAGGAACAAGCCACAAAGGCCCTGAAGAAAGAAAAGGAGGAATCCATAGAGAAACTTTAGGTTGTGTAGCAGGAAAAATATGACATCCAAGACAAGTTTGTAGAGGATAGATAGTGTGTCCAGAAGAAGGAAAAACTGCTCGTAGAGAAGATGAGAGTTAAATAATTAGTCACTAGAGCACTTCGCTCTGTGATAGGCTTATAATAGATGGAATAACACTGAGTGGAAATCCAAGTAGGGAAGCTTGTTGAAGCCATTCAACAACTCTAACAAAGAGTACCAAAACTGGAGTTACAAGTAGTGCCAAGAACTCCATAGGAAGTGCGAGACCATAGAGAAGAAATGGCCCAAAGCGCAGTCCAGAGAATGAAGGCATTGGCCTTAGAATGTAAAGATCTCATTAGTAAAAGTGCGAAGACTTACGAGCACCTTGCAAAGGACCCTGAACTAAGGACACTGGAGTCACAACTCTAGGAGGTAAAGAAGAAAACAACATCCATGCAAGCACATTTGAAGCCACTATCAATGATCGAGAGGATGAAAAGATCCCAAGAACAGTGAACGGTTTAGTAATAGGTCCACGCCATCCAGAGTAAAGTCATGGAAGTGACTCAGAAGCTCCATCCAGTGCAGGATGAAGCTTTCACACTTTTTGAGGAAATTGAAGGATGAGGTGTAGAACTAGAACAAGTGGTCACCTCATTTGAACAGTTATTGGAAGGAACTATGACAGAGAAAGTTATTCAGGAGTTTTTCGAGTAGGAGGCTCCGGCCGAGACAAGCTCGAGGCATTTGAGGCAGATATACCTAAATCAGAGTGACTCAGGATGAGTCACACGTGAGTGTTGGGGGCATGTCAGCCCTTGACCATGTTTTGAGGAAACGCTGGTCATGTCTGACCAATTTTGGGGACTTCAACAGGTTGGTTGAAGGCAGAGCGTAAGGAAAAGCAAAGATCATGAGATCTCAGCCCATTTTTAGGGATTTTTGGGTTTAGGGTTTATGTAACAGGTATGGGATTTCAACCCATGGGTTTACCCATGTTTAGGCCCATTTTGTAATGTATAAATAGAAAGTTAGGTGATGTAAGAAAGAGTTAATGACTACTTGGTTGTAAGAAAGTGTGCTAAGTGTGAATAGTTGTAAATTCTTCGTGCATATTGTGTGTTAAGAACTTGCAAAGATGAGTGCAAGTGATTGTAAGAGACTTTGTAAGGGCTTTGTGTTGTGACCTAGCTCGGGGAAGGAGGATCTAGTGAGGTGCACACAGATCTCATGTCCTATGCGGAGTAGGTTTTGAGGCTCTGTACATGTAAGAAGATTGACATAAGGAAATAAAGAAGAAGAAGAGTTGGTGGACGTAGCCCCAGGCTGGGGGTGAACCATGTATATCATGTGTCATGATTGCTTTTGTGCATGATTGCTGTTATGCTATTTATGTGGTTTATACTTAGTATTGTTATCTTTATGTTTGATTCATATGATATAATAGCTTAGTGATTATTGATGTAAGTGAATGCTAGTTATGATCTGATTTTATGTGTTAAGTGCCTGAATTTGTTAGATCTTGTTGAATACTATGTTGTTATGTAATTAGGGTTTTGATCTGTGATGTTAAATATTGATGAATTTTAACGGATAAGTGTTATGTTAAGTGTAGTAATAAAAGATCTATGTCCCAGCTAGATTGTAGACACTTGAGTCCTACAACCACCCATGCCTCTACCTTGGGTGAGACTTCATCTGCTTCATAGGTGTTGTCGAAAGGGTCGGTAGTTAGGGTTTTGTTGGTGCGCTGCTAAAGCGTTGAACCCTAGGTCTACCCATGTGCCAACAATGTTTATAAAACTCATGCGTTCTTGGTGATATAATGATGGTATATTGTAACTTTAATATATGGAGTTTCTTATTGAAGTATAAATTGATGTATAGATTGTTGGGAGTGATCTCATTTTTGTTATTTTCCTATTACCTGATGATGCTCAGTTTGTATGAGACTCTTGTTATGCTTATGATTTTTACTATGAAACCTCTTCCTTTTCAGAAAAAACATAGTCATGCCCCTAGTGCTTCTACCCCTCATTACTCTTAGAAAACCCTTTGTGTTTGATGTATACATTTCTCCCAGCCTTACAATCCCCCTAGCATTTATTTACCATTGATTTTCTCTGTGTTTTTTAGGATCAAGTATCTACTCCTTCACTCTTTTACCCATTGATTTTTATTTTGTTTTCTCTACATTTTATTTACTGGTATTACCTGAAATATCTTCACATCTAGGTAAGTTCTCATCATCCTCGTATTTAGATTCAAATAAACAACCCATTTAATTTTCAAACATGTTTATGTATACCTCTTTTCATGGATGCATGGATGGGGAGATACTCTAACTTCAAATGTGTTGTACCAGTGTAAAACTCACACTAAATTCCCCTTTCCCTACCCATGGCGACTTTCTATAGAATTTGACTTGCAGGTGTGCTCCCTCTAGTTGTTTTTCCTTCGTTACAAAACTGTAGGTCCAGGAAGTGCCTAGAATCATTGAGATACACAAATATTGATTGTCAAATTAAGAAAAAGGTATATGTCGATCATATTGGCACCCCATTAAAAATTATGGGGTAGTTGTATGTTTCTACTTGGGGCTCAACTTGTTAGGAACCTATGTTCTTATAATAGCCTCGAAATGTCGATTGATCACTCTACGCTTTCTTGATAGTCTATAGATTTATTGGAGTCCCAAGTCTTTCATCTCGGTTTCAATCTTCAATAGTTTATGAAGTAATTCAAAGTTAAAACACCAAAATATTTTATATTCAGAAATTGGCTTTGGTAGCAAGTTTTGGCACTGAGGTGATAACTTCTTCCCATACTTTAGTAGAAACATCACTTAGCACTATTGGTGTGCTTTGTGCAACCCTCTTTTTCTAATTGTTGTCCCTGTGATGCCTTCTAAATTACAATCTTACAAAAAACAAAGTGACATGTACCAACCTCACTTAGACACTTATAAATTATAGTCAATGGTATTTTATCTAACCAACCTTAATGGGATATGTTCTGTAAACAAATGACAAGATTAAGGTATTGATAGTAAACAAATTCAAGCCTCTTGATTTTCTTGAATTGATCATGATTATCCCTAAGGTGGTGAAATATGCAACTTGTAAACCAAAGACAGTACCTACCTTTCTGGAATCCTTGTATAAGCCTTTTCGTTTGATGCCCTTGTTTTGTGCTCTCTTATTTTAGGGTTCTAGCTTTCTTTCATCAGATGACAACTTGCCAATAGTAGAACATGTTACTTACTGATAAATCTTCTTTACTTTCTTGAGTTGTCTATTCAACCTTTTGTTTCAATGCACATGACTTGAAGAGTTTTAATGTATACCTCTTCCATCACAAATACAACTTTATTTTTATGTTTAATTTTTAGTATTTAATTAGTCTTTCTCTATCTAAGGCTTTATTGGCCTTTCTTCCTAACCTACAATAATTTATTACAGTTATTTCCATATCCACTTCTACAAGCATATGCTTTTAAGGCATTATGTTTGTTAATGTTGAGTTATTTAGAAAATGTTTCTTAATGAAAATCAGGGTTGATGATGATGGTGTTCTTGGAAGAAGTATATTTTTCGACACAGAGTCATCTTTTTGTTCTAAAACTTCCTTGGCCAAAATTTTCTTCTAAGGGTTCTAAGAATTTTTTATTAGATTTTGAATTTTCTGGTCAAGATCATATAACCTCTGTCCTTTTATCTCCTTTTTCCTTCCATTTTTTATGGACACTGCTTTCGAATGTGCCTATAGATATGTGTATGCATGTTCTATAATTGTAGTCTACATTCCCAAGATAAACGCTTTTTGGGGTTTTATTGAGGTTTTGTTATTATTGGATTTGATGGTATTATTGGGACTACCTCAGGGGTATTTGTGACTAATTTCAACCATCAACAACCTTGGATTGTCAATTGAAGTCATATAAAAATGGTCTCATGAATCCTTGTGTTGAGCACAGTGCTCTCCCTTTTCTTGGAAGGTTCCAAAGTTTGTCATCCATCATTAGGTTCTTTTCACCTTGATCGCAACCTTTTTCCATCTCTTAAAATCTTCTATTCCTAGTTTTCATTGTTTCCACCACCTATAATTGAGTTTATTCATATATCCATCTCAGGGAATATGTTTTACATGGGAAGATATTTTTCTAGTGAGCATATTCCATATTTATAATATTGGAAACAAAGTTCAAAACAACTTTTATGAAGATTGATTTTTGAAAAGATCTTGGATATTTGAGTTATGGTTCATATTATCTCCCTTAGTTTTTTCCTCAACCTTGAATACCTTAAAGACACTCCCTATCCCATATCTCATTCTATTCGGACCACCACCTTACAAACAAGTTTGATTTAGGATTTTTGCAACCAATTTAGTCATGTGCCACTAAAAACATTAATGAATAAATGACTGAGTGATTGATTTCCCTTGCGCCATGGGTTATGTTGATGATAAAGTAATTAGATTTCTTGCGATATGGACTAACGATGATTCCTAAATGAGTATTCTTTATAATTACCCATGTGCATTGTAACAATGTTGATGTATGATTTCCTAAGTGCTTAGATTAATTGCACGCATTGTAATGATGTTGATTTATGTTTAGTTTAGTATTTAGATCATGCATGCATCTTGAAATTATGTTGATTGATGGTTGAATTCAGTAGTTGATTAATCACACACCTTGAAATAAAATATATGTTTTCCCCTTTTCCATGAAAATAAATTAAGGTTGATTACACTCGCACCCTAACTTATGTTGTTATGTGATTGATTTAGTAATTGAACTCTCTTGTGCCATGAACAGTAATGATGTTGATTGATTGAGCTAGTTGGTTTTTGGAATTGATTATGTTAGTGGGATGCATACACCTCCTTGTTCCTCAAAAACGTCGCCAACCCTGAGACCTTAAATGGTCAAAATCAATCAGATGAATCCTAGGCTTGAGCATTGATTATGTGTCTTGGAGGTCGTAACCTTGAAGGGTAGGTTGGGAGGGTAGTTTCTCTATGTTATTTTATGTGATGAGTTGATCTTACATCGCCATTTACGATAATTTTTTATTTATGTCATTATCTAATATGATGATGTGTTAATTATGTGTCATTACTAATTTTGATCGATGCGTTGGTTGTGTCATTATGGATTACGACAATGACTCTCTTGTAATTCTTTTAATTATGATGTCATTATTTAGGAGCAATTATAAATTATGTGTTGACATTAATTTCCTAATGATTTAAAAAAATTACCTTTCGTGCTTTGCTTTCCTAGTCATAATGGAGGGGTCATTACATATGCTATCAGAGCAGGTTCAACCTTGTGAGTTGGGATCATTACACCTTCCACTGTATCAAACACTTTATTAATAACTAATCACTAACTAAATTGAATTGTGTCCTTCCAGGTAATCATGGTTAGAGGATGACATGGTGCTAGGGGAAGAGGTGTGACGCATCCAGTAACATCCACACCAAAGGGGTCTAACCATCAAGTAGAAGACCAAGTCATTGGACAGGAGCAGATTGTTGTGGGGGATGTGGTTGGGTTGATGAGGTCCTTTCATAGGATTTCAAATTCCATTATTAACCTTCTATATAGAGATGAGGTCAGGGTGCCTGTAACCCATGAGGGTCCATAGTGTGCCCCAACCAGTACTGGTAGTGTTCATAGAGAACTTGATAAGGTTAAGTTTCCCGAGTTCATGGGTTCCATGAATGGCGCAGACACCGAGGAATGGTTGGAAAACATGGCCATATGATAAAACCTTTGCAACTACACTTCCAACATGAAGTTAATCATGGAGATATTTCAGCTAAAGGGGAGCACTCTACTATGGTGGAAGACACTCGTGCCACCATTGAACATGGTCACGAAAGATGTGTCATGGGAGCTATTCTAGAAGCGGTTCCGAGAGAGATATTTGTTAGAGGAATTTGTAATGTCCCCACTTTGGGACATCATCATAGGGCAGAGATTTATGATGACCAGAGTA
>JZKD02S1945129.1:262069-276088 GCA_000966675.3 Picea glauca | reverse complement strand
GAATTGAGATGTTTTGGCTTGTCTATCTTATTGCATATGGTTGAGGTATGTTCCATGGTTCTCTTTCTGTTATTTGCTGCATACACACATATAAACACATCTAAAAGGTAGATCAGCAAAGTGTTTGACAAAATACCTCACTCAGAAAAAGTTTTAAAAAGACACCAAAACAGTGATGATCCTTGCATAATGGCTTGGGATCATTACAGAATTAATTGAGAGCCATATCAATGAGTTCAATGCCTTATGATAGGGAAGTCGTACGGTTCCCAATTATGAGGACCGATTCATGGAGCTTCTTAGGTATTCTCCACATCTGAACAACGAGAAGATAAAGTTCAACAAGTTTGTGTTTGGAATTAATGTCAGCATTTGTGTGAAAGTGAGGATCCTAATGCCTTAGACATTGCACAAGGAAGTCCAAAATGCCCTCATTGCTAGGGAAGAGATGATTAGTGGGGGTCAGGAGAGGACTCCTATGAGACTGATGGGACATGCAACATATGGTGCACAACAACATCAAACACCAGCTAGACATTCATCAGGGTACTGAGGTACTCCGAGAGGATCCATGTTCATTACACCATGACAACTGAATCCTCAGTAGAAGACTCCCTACAAAGGACTACAACACCTACAACAACATCATCCGTAGCATAAGCAATTTAGGCATGTTCAGCATAACAGACCAGGGTTTGATGATGGTGGGACAACAAATTCTACTTTGGGGACCTAAAATACTTTACCAAAGACCAGATTCTAGATATGTGGAGAGCTAGATTACCAACAATATTGTCTAGTTGAGAGGGCCAGAGTAGCCAGGTCATTTAGGCACACTAGAGTTGGATATTTTGAAAATATCCACATGATTCATGTAGCAGTGAATAACCACCAGGCTGAGCATAAGCATTATATTCTTCAGACATCAGTTACCATCACTGAACATACCTTTAGTATTTTTATAGATCATGATGCTAGAGAGAGATTTATTTCTGGTGCAACGCTAAAAATAATAAAGGTAAAGGCATTCAAACTGGATGAGTTTAGCTACGCGGAAATGGATTCGAGTTCCAAGCAAAAGGTTGAAGGAAAGGTTACAGACTGTAGAACCAACCTGGGATATTTTGTAATAAAGGCCAACATGTACATCACAATATTAGGATTTTATGATGTCATGATCAGTATGGATTGGTTGGAATCGCATGATGTGATACTCAACTATAAGATGAAATGATTGAGTTTGAAAAATGATGAGGGACTGAGACGAATGATTGTAGGAAGAAACTAGGGAATTTCCTTAAGGTTCATTTCTTCCCTACAACTATGGAAGAGTATGTGCAAAGGATGCAAGCTATATTCAATCTTAGCACTGAATGACAAGGGTGTGGAAGAAGGATTAGAAAACCTTCTGGTAGTATGAGAGTTTGTAGACATGTTCCCAGAAGAGTTACCGTGTTTTTTGGCCAAAAGAGAGTTGGAATTTACCATCGACTTTAAACCCAGAACCAAACTAATAGCAAGATCACCTTATCGTATGTCAACGCCTGAGTTACAGTAGTTGAAAATCCAACTAAAAGAGTTGTTCGACATAGGAATTATAGATCCTAGTGTGTCACCTTAGGGTGCACTTGTTATTTTCATATAGAAGAAGGATGGGTCATGGAGGATATGTATTGAATACCATCAATTGAACAAGGAAGTGATCAAGAAACAATATCCATTTCCAAAAATAAGCAATTTGTTTGACCAAATGAAGGGCACGACTATGTTTTCAAATATCAACTTGAGATCAAGATACCACTAGCTACATATCAAAGATGAATACATTCCTAATACCACATTCAAGAAGAGCTTCAGACTTACGAGTTTACCATTTTACCATTTGGATTGACAAACGCCCTGGGGGTTTCAAAGATGAATACATTCCTAATACCACATTCAAGAAGAGGTTCAGACTTACGAGTTTACCATTTTACCATTTGGATTGACAAACTCCCTAGGGGTATTCATGAGCTTGATGAATGGGTTGTTCTACGAATACTTGGACAAGTTTGTTCAAGTATCTATTGACGACATATTGATATATTCTTAGACAAAGGAAGAACATGATGAACATTTGCGCTTGGTACTACAATGTTTATGAGAGAACAAATTATACAGGAAACTATCAAAATGCTCTTTTTATCAATCGAGGATGCATTATTTGGGGAATGTTAACTCCGACGAAGGCATCATTGTGGATCCAGGGAAGGTAGAGGCTATTATGGAATGGCATGTGCCGACGAATGTACCTAAAGTATGTAGCTTAATGTATTTAGAAGGATATTATCGACAGTTCGTCAAAGTTTTTTGAAATATAGCAAATCTGATTATGGAATTGCAAAATAAAAACAAGAAGCTTGTATTGATCGAGAAATGCACAGATGAATTTCAAAGTCTCAAGGAGATTTTGATGACAATGTCGATACTAAAAGTTCATGACATAGATGAGGACTTATTGGTATGCACAGATGCATCCAAGGAAGTCTTAGGCGAAGTCTGGATGCAATATGGTTGAGTGATCACTTACATCTCAAGGAAATTAAGAAATATTGAGGACAACTAAGTGGCGCATGATTGGGATTTATTGGCCATTGTGTATGCCCTAAGATTGTGGAGACACTACCTGATTGGACAAAAAATTGAACTAAAAATAGAAAACTCTGGTTTGTTCCATAGTTTTACGCAAAGTGACTTGAATGCACAACAAAGGCATTGGTCAAAACTTCTTAGGAAGTACAATTTTGAGATTACCCACACAAAAGGAACAATGAACATAGTGGCAGATGCATTGAGTTAGATACCACACATATTTTTGGTGATACCTCTTTAGATCAATCTTCAATAAAAGATTCTAAGTATACAGCACGACGATGAATGGTAGAAAGAGGTTAAGGAAATTATCGGACAAGACATAATATTGGTACCAAAGTTTGAAGGATATGCATTGAAAAATGAAGGATTGATGAGGTATAATAACCAAATTTATATACTGTCTAACGAAAAAGTGAGAAATTTGATATTAAATGAAGCTCGTAGAGCAGTGCAGATGGCTCTTCCAAAAATCACAAAGATGAGGGCACACCATAATCCCTTATTCTTTTGGAAATGAATGAAGGTGGACATAGTTAGCTACGTAGAGAGGTGTCTATAACGTTAGCACATGAAGGTTTAACATAGAAATACGGTTAGATTACTACAACCACACGCTATTCCAGAATTGAAATGGGAGGTCATTTCGATGGACTTTATTGTGGTATTTTCATTGACAGAAAGGAGGGATGAATTTATATTCATGGTAGTTCACACTCTAATGAACAGTGCACATTTTATTCCTGTGCATATGACGTATCAGGTGCTAGACATAGCTAGATGTTTTATCAATGATATTTTGAGATTGTCTAGTGTGCATTAAAATATCATATCCAATTGAGGATTGGTGTTTACAGGATGATTTTGGAGTAGTTTCCAGGAGGCCTTGGGAACCCAACATAACTTTAGTACAATGTATCACCTAGAGGAAGACATGCAGACATAAAGAATGAGCCAAATCTTGGAAGATGTGTTTCATATGTATGTGATCAACCAACATAAGCGTTGGGGAGAGTTCTTTCCACTGGTATAGTTTGCGTACAACAACTATCAAAGCATCATTAATATGGAGCCATTTGAGTTTCTTTACGGGTGACCATGTCAGACACCTTTGAACTAGGATCAATTTGAGGATAGGGTCCTGGTAGGACTAGAAGTGATACACGAAATGGAAGAACAAATGAAAATGATAAGACAAAGGATTAAAGAAGCGCAAGATCGATAGAAGAGTTATGTTGATGCGCATCACGTTGACCATAATTATGAAGTTGGAAACCAAGTTTTCTAGTGGGTGAAACCACACAAGAGCTCGATTAAGTTTGGGAAGGGTGCTAAAATATCTCTTAGGTTTATGGGACCTTTCAAAGTTGTTGAAAAGAAAGGGAATGTTTCCTATCAACTAGCATTTCTTGATTCTTTGAGGCATATGCATGATGTTTTTCATGTATATGTTTTGATACATTATGTTAGTGATCCTACACATGTGATTGACATGATTTCCTTGTAGGTGTCGCACAAGGGTGCACTCATAGTGAATCCAATCCACATTCTAGACCATCACATTCAAAAACTATGACATCGAATAGTCGATGAGATCAAGGTCCAATGGGACAATTATAGTCCACACTCGGCTACCTAGAAGGACACATATGATATGCACCAACAATTTCCATATTTATTTGATAGTTAGACATATAGATCTTGTTAGATGCTTATTTAATGCATTTATATACTGTACAACTTTGGGAGAATTTTAAAACAACAGGGGGTGTATGTAACATCCAGCTCTTGCAAGCACATGTTATTGGCTTATTCTTTGAGGACACTTGCATGCAAGTGATCCGGTTTTAGTATATGGTTGCTTGTTTTGCTTATGTATTCTTCGGATGATGTTGATGGATTATGGTGCTATGTTATTTGATATCTATGTATTGACAGATGTTATTGACAAGTTTCTCTTGAGTGTGCATGACACTTTATAGATTGAGGAAGTCGATGGCATCAATGGACCTCCTTCGACTCCATATTGAGTCTGGGAGTGAATTGTATTGGTTTGATTATTTCATTTATGCATATGTGACATATGATCAGGTATTTTATGATGTTGTCTATGGATCATTGAAATTGCTTCGTTTATAGATGCAGGATGACGATTTCTTGCTAATATGACTCACATACAGAGTAAAGGGGCCATGCATAACAACCAAATATTGAGGGAGAGGTGTGGTAGCATCCATGTCGCATCTTACTAGCACTCTCGTCGTGGCTCGAATTGTAGATTAAGGATTACCTAGTTTGATAGATCCATGATGTCGTGAGAGAAGACTGAGACTGTCCCTCATGAAGATTTATAAAGGCCACACAATAAGCCATGATCCTTATTCCTTATAAGCCCATAGTCTCTCACAAGGTCGCCTGAATGGAGTATTCACTCCAAGGGTTGGAAAACTACCAAAACTAGTAAAAGGAGAGTGGCACCCTTGGATCATGGAGTGTTTCTTGAAGGGCATGTTGCATAATTAAAATTTGAATCAAAGGCAAGTGGTACCCTTGGAGCATGAAGTGCATCTTGAAAGGAACCTTGCGGTATTTAAAAAGGTGAGTCAATGAATCTAGGTGACCTAGAAAACTTTGAGCGAATGTTAAACCTTGTAAAATCTTGAGCATTGTTGAATTAATTAATTGATTAATCAATTAATTAAAGAATAAATTTATTAATCATAATCCCTAATGGTCTAAGATTTTGCAAATAAAAATTTAACTAAGCCTAATTCTAAGTTAACTGTAACATTCCCCCAGCCACTCATAGGCTGTGGGACACCACTACAAAGAAAACACTCATGCTATGACACCAGTCGGTAACATTCCCAACCTTAACATGGCAGACCATTCTACTCTAGGGAACGCTTTCATTCCCTTACTGCGGAACATATGGTAACATACCCAGTAGTCAACTTAGCTATACCACATAATTTTACTCTTTAAACTGCATGCACCTAAAACATATACATACAACACTCTTGCAGAAGCATTACATATAAACATAAACAAACAATTACTTTATGTAACATATGAATTTTATACTGAAATAACAGTAACTACAGATATACAATATTTACCGGAAACTACCCAAAACATACAAGCAATTATAATCACATATATGATAAACTGTAACATAGGCATGTAAATAACAAAGTAGCATATCATTTTACCATACAATTGGTACTTATCTTAGAAAGATTATCACCAACCGTGTATAGTCCGTCCATGAACCTCTCAGCCTTAGACTACACTGTTCATGACTCCCAACAATGAGTCACCCTCGAGATGGGATTGAACTCCACCCAGGGTAAAGGGTTCCTATCTAGGCTAAGGCTCATGGGCAACAAGAAATACTCTGTCTCAGGTGCGAACTCAACTAACGACCTACATAATCTCATTTCCCACGTGCATTTCCCACCCAAGGAAGTGTGCCCCTTCTCTGCTCAACATTCCCTCGACTACCCCACTTCCCTTCCAAGGCTTCAGAAATAGGCCGGACCAAAAGTCTCAGAGCATTGTAGTTGTAGTTTATCACCTTTGGGAATCGATCCCCAACAATTCTCTTACTCATAGAATTGCTCACGGGCCTGACAACTCTCTTCTTCAATCTTGCTCCAAGCTAATGAGGTACACCAACTGAAAAGGGCTATGGGAATAGGCTCTGGAATGGTGAAATGGTTGTCTCAAGGATAACGGAATGCATGAGTGAAAATGGTCATGGAATGATTAACTGGATAACTGATTGTGGAAAAGAATCATTGTGAAACTCTCGTGGAAGTGATGGTGTGAATGATGGTCAAGTTTCTAGTAAGAAATCTAGTGAAAAAGTTATCAAATGAGCTAAGTCCCCCATTATAGGAATGCATGTCCCCAACTTGACACTTGTCATATCAAAAGTTACTTTGGACCACTTGTCCCCAACTTTAGAACTTAGGATAAAATAATTATGCATATTTTATGTTTTAGGAAATATTAATATAATATTCCCTTGAGTTTTGTCCCTCCCTTTCCCCAACTGGTGAAGTTTAGTCCCCCATCTCTTTTATCATAGTTAGTCTGCATGCAACGATGTAGTTTATATTAATCATGATTCATGTACAAAGTAGGCCCATTGGCCTTTGACATTTAGGCGTTTCGGCCCAATACCAAAACAAAAGCATCCCAACTTATAATAACTGGCTCACCAGCCTATAAAACATATCATATACATGAGGCTCCTTGTCCTCCATACTGTGCGCACCTTAGTTACTACGCGTGGTATCCTGGAATGTGCATATTACATCATTTTACTATGTAGTTCATGCGTGCACTATGCCACATGATGTGCATTACCAAATGAGGTCAAAATAACTCACTTTCTTAAGTACATTTATATTACATTACAATTGGGTTTGACCGAGGGATATTACAATCCCCTCCCCTTATTTATGCACTGTCCTCAATGCATCATACACCCATATATAACAAAGTTTTCAAAAATCTTCAAAAGGGTGTGGGTATTCTATCTACATTTCATATTCATGCTCCCAAGTAGCATCTTCAGGACTGTACTAGGTCCATTGAACCTTTACAAGCCCTATGGCTCAGTTCCAGAGCTATTTGACTTTCCGGTCCAAAATGTGCATTGGATGCACTTGAAAAGAGTCGTCTTGCTCCACTTGAATCACATTCCAGTCAATAACATGATTAGAATCAGGTATATATTTATTTAGTAATGATACATGGAAGACATTATGAACATAAATAGATGTAGGGAATGCAATCATATAAGAAACTAGACCAATTCTCTCTAGGATTTCAAAAGGCCCACAAAATCTCGTTGCCATCTTGGTGCAGCATCCCAACTTTAGGGAACTCCTGTTAGAATTCACTTTCAGGAAAACATGATCACCCACTTTGAATTATCTATGGTTTCTATTCTTATGGGAATAACTTTTCTCTCTGTCTTGGGAAACTTTTAAATTCTTCTTAATTTTTGTCATTTGGTCCTCCATTTCCCTGAGCAACTCTGGCCCAACTATTGTCCTATTAGTTGGATTATCCCAACTCACTAGAGTATTTAACATTCTTCTATAAATTTCTTCAAATGGGCTCATATTCAATGATTTCTGATACCCATTTTTGTACGCAAATTCTACCAAGTGTAGGTAGTCTTCCCATTTCGATGGTTTGTCCATCACATACATTCTCAATATATCTTCTATCATCATGTTCACCCTCTCTGTCTGTCCATCAGACTCAGGATGATAATATGTACTAACGTTTAGATTCATTTTGAATCCTTTGAACAATCCTTTCCAGAAATTCAAGGTGAATTTCGGGTCTCTGTCAGACACAATTACTTTAGGAATCCCATGTAATCATGCCACTTCCTTCATGAAAATATCAACAACCTCTGCTACTTTGTGCATAGTTTTCAGTGTAATAAAATGGGCATCTTTCATAAGCTTTTCCACCACCATCATGATCGAATCATGCAGTTTTCCTGTTCTAGGAAATCCCATAATAAAATCCATTGTCACCATTTCCCACTTCCACTCAGGAATGGTTAAAGGTTGCAGCAACCCCGTTGGGTGCCTATTCTCATATTTCAATTTCTAGCATTCCATACATTTAGCGATGTACTCAGTCATCTCTTTCTTCATACCTAGACAAAAGTAATTCATGTAACTTTTCTTTTTGTATTCATGCATCAGCCACTTTAATCTCTTTCCCCTTGATATGATTTATATCAAAGTCATATTCTCTTAGAAATTCTAACCACCTTCTTTGTCTAGGATTTCGATTTGGCTGATCAAATAAATATTTCTAGCCATACTTTGAAATGATATGCTCCAAATAATGAATCTGTTTCTAATAAAATGAGCATTTGCTCAATTTGGCATATAAATGGCACTCCCTTAATACTTGCAACACCATCCTCAAATGATGTTCATGTTCTTCATGTGACTTGGAACATATAAGAATGTCATCCAAAAAGACAATGACAAACTTGTCTAAATACTCTCAGAAAACACCATTCATTAAGCACATAAAAATAGTTGGTGCATTTGACAAACCAAATGGTACCACTGTGAACTCATAATGACCATACCTTGTCCTGAAGGTGATCTTGCTAATATCTTCTTCTTTAATTCTTACCTGGTGGTATCCTTATCTGAGATCTATCTTTGAAAATATCTTTTCATCCTTTAATTGATCAAAGAGTTCATCAATCCTCAGTTGAGGATACTTGTTTTTAACAGTCACTTTATTCAACTGTCCGAAGTCAATGCACAACCTTAGTGTTCCATCTTTCTTTATCACAAAAAATACTAGGGCACCCCAAGGTGACATACTTGGGCATATATACCCCTTCTTCAAAAGTTCTTCAAGATGCATTTGCAACTCCTTCAATTCTAGTGTACTCATTATGTAAGGAGTCTTCGATACTGGCACTTCTCCAGGCATCAAATTTATAGAGAAATCAATGTCTCTCCTTGGGGGTAGTCTTGGTACCTCCTTGAACACATCTTCAAAATATTCCAGGACATCATAATCTTCCAAATTTGGCACCTTATCTCTAGGTGTCTCTGCCAAATGAGTTGCAATTATTTGACATCCTTTTTTGTAACACTTATTCATCTGCAATGATGAAATTTATCTAATGGTTACTACCCTGGGGATTCCTTGTACCTTCCTTAGTTTCCCTTCCTCATCCAGGCAAGTAAATGATTTATTGTGATAGTCTAAGAGAGTGTGATGTTGGTCCAACCAATCCATCCCAATTAGACAGTCATAGGAACCTAAAGGCAATATGTTTAAATTTTCCTTGGTGTTCATTCCATTCATGTCTATGAGGCATGACTTAACCATTCTATTAACCTTTGTTCTAGCTCCTATAGCTAGTTGCACCAACCAGGATTTCTCATTCTTGCTTCTTTGCAATTGCAAACTTTCCACCATATTAGGGTCTATATAACTATGACTAGATCCCGAATCAATCAAAATAGAAAGGGTTTGGTTGTTGATCATACCTTCCACTTCAATCATGTGGTACTGGTAATTTTCTTTCTTGCTATATAGGGCTGCATAAATCCTTGACACATATATTCCTAGGTCCTCCACTGTTTTAGCTCGATGTACATTGTGAACAACCCTATTGTTTTCACCTTTGTGAGGACAATCCCTAAACCTATGGTCCCCTTTACAACCCCAACATTGCATAGGTGGTTTCCTTGGCCCTTGACTCCCCATGTCAATCGTTCTAGGATCTTTAGGCATTTGTTGTCCTTGTGGATTATTTTTGAAGAATGGTGGCTTAGCTCCCTTCTTCCTATGATCCATCTTGAATTTCTTATTGTATTCCCAAGCCTTTTGGAAAGTTGGCCTTTCTTTCTACTGATCATATAGGAATTTATCTCTCCTTATGGTCTCTTATAATGTCTTGGCATCATCATACTATATTTTTTCATAGATGAACGATGGCAGTCCACTTAAATACCTTTGAATTTTGACTGTCTCATCCTTGATGAAAGATACATACTTCAACAATTCCATAAACCTTCTCCCATATTCATCTATGGTCATACTTCCAATCTCGAGTTCAAAGAAATATTTCATTTTCTTGTCATAGTATCTCTTAGTCAAGTACTTCTTCTCAAAATACTTCTTGAATTCCCTCCAAGAAAAACCTTTCTTTACAATGTGTTGCACCTCCACAAGTTGATCCCACCACATGGAGGCCTTTCCTTTGAGTTGATAGATAACTATTCTACCTTCTGCGTGAGAAGAATAATTATGCAATTGAAAATACTTTCTCATTCCTAGTAACCATGTTTCTGCATCTTCATCCTTCTTGTGCTAACCATCAAATGTAGGAGGTTTGATTTTGTTGATTTCTCCTCTCAGCTCATATACCCCATATATGTTATGCCTTCTGATAGGGGATAGACTCGATTTGTTTCTTGCTCTCTTATTGGAATGCCTTTGGAAATGACGGTGATGTCTAGTAGCACCTTTTGCTTTTCTTTTATCCTCTGAAAGTTTGTGACTCCCACATTTACTTGAGCCACTCTCCTTAACCAATTTCTCTTCTATTGTGTTCAAACCCTCCAATAACTTCATGTTGAATTCATCATGTTGTTCTTTGTCTTTCATAAGCCTTTCATTGTCATCTTTATGGCTTCAGACATCCTTCTACAATTTCTTAGTGGTCTCAGTCATATTCATATCTTCATTCCTTTCTTATCCATTTCCGTTGGAGTTCGCTTCTTCCATGACCAAATTCACATCCATCCCTCTTCTCTCATCTTCCTGAATGTAATTCCCCTGTGCTTCTTCCATTCCTATGGAATCTGAACTAGTCTGATCTGATCGAGTTGTTGTTAATTCTACAAAACGTGCAACCATCAAAACTTATCAGGATAACAATTCAACAATTCATGAGAATATGCACCATTTTGGTTCAATATACACATTAGAATTATCTCTCCTGATTTCCTACTGTTATCACCATGAAATTTCTAGATAAGACTCAAGTATCAAAAACATAGATGCATAGTGCCTTCAGAGATACACTTGTGTAAGAAGGTGGTTTTCTGAAACCAATTTTTCCAACACACGGTATCATGTGTCTAATCCAGGTGGATATCAGTGTCCACCTACCTTTTCAGACTGGCTCAAAATAGTTTTCTGGCAATTTTGGCAATTTATTATTTTTAGCAGTTTTTAACTTCCGGGGCCATTTTGAGGGCCTAAATGAATGTTTTTTGAGATAGAGGTTATCAATTATAGACAAAGGAATGATTGATCCCCTAAAATTAATCTCCTCAATGATACCTTTCCAGCAAGCTATCACACGCCTAAAACGGAGATCGTATGCAAAAGTTACGACCCCGGGAAGTTGATGTACTAACTTACCCAAACGGGGCCCACATGACTTTTGGCGCTTCATCTCCTAGGGTTAGGTTTTTTTATGTATATGACTTTTGGAATTCTATTCTATTGTAAAAATGCCTCTAGAGCCTCATTGTAATCATCTTCTCATGGATGCGAGTAGCAGCCACATCTCTTCTCAGAGATAAGCTACCAGTGCCCTAACTAGTTTATTTCCATTCTGTTTGTAAGTATATTTTAGTCATTGTTATTAATGAAATGAAGTCTTATTTCTGCTTCAGCTCTATGTTTATGTGTATTTCTGTATTTCATTGTGTTCCTACATAAATCCGGATCAGTGGTATCAGAGCGGTCTTCTCATTCTCGATCCTTCTTTGCATGTCCCCAACGAGATCAGGGTATAAGGAGTTGGGACTCGATCTGGTTGAACCTTTGCAAGAGCAGCCTCATAAAACCCAATGAATACCCATGGGGTAAGAAAAGAAATATGAAGGAGAAGGAGATCCTATCAAAATGTTTCTCGAGGATGCCCTTGAGAAACAAAGGAACGCGATGATGGACAACTTTGCCTAGATTCTTCAATGGATTCCGACTGGCGGTGCATCGACATCCAGAAGCCACCCTGGAGGTGCCACTCCTTTTAAGGTACAAGTAAACTTTGACATTCCCATATTTGATGGCCAAATAGATGCATATTCCATAGATAGATGGTTGAATTTGTTAGAAGGATATTTCTCGGTTCATGACTTTTCCGATCGAGAAAAGATTATTTTTTCACTCCTCAAAGCCACCCCCCATGTCAAGGACTAGTGGGAAACCTACTCAGAGAAAGAGGGTGAGGGAGAACCCTCTTTGTTCTCGACCGCACCCACTTGGAATTATTTCTGAGACGCCATCAAGGAAAAATATTATCCCGTGGGGAGCTATGAGTACAAATACATACAATCGACTACGTTGCGGCAAAAAAGGGACCAAGATGTGCATGAGATTGTGAATCTGTTTCATACCCTATGCACAAAGTTGGGTATCAAATATTCAGAGAAACATTTGGTGTTAAAGTACCACAGTTGTTTGCATAGATACATTCAGGACAAAATGGAGTTCCTCGACATCTCCTCACTTGGTGTGGCATACCGATATGCTTCCAAGATTGAGAAGAAGTTCAAATAGAAGAAGCGAGACTTTGGGTCTGCAAATCAGAAGCACAGGAAAGGTACTCCCAAACCGAAAAAAAAAGGACCAAGCCAAGGTGGGGCAGCCCAGGAAAACCTACCAAAGCCACAAGCAAAGAACAACACCACGAAGCCAAAAAAGGACACGGGGAAGTGGTGTGAGTTCCACAAGAGCTCCACCCACAACACAAGTGAGTGTCGGGCCAAGCAGTCACTGGTAGCCAAGTTGAAGGATTCTGAATCGGATGCATGCTCCGACTCTGAATCAAAACCTGACAAGGGGAATGATAGGGGGAAGAATATTATTGATGCAGAGCCAGACACAACCATTGCCACCATGAAGATCCAGAAGGAGGAACCAGAAGATCCAGAGGAGGCAGAGCATCTCTTCCATTCCAAGATGTGGGTAAAGGGTTCCCCGTTGTAGTTCATTGTCGACAGTGGGAGCCAGAAGAACCTCATCTCAGTAGAGGTCATGAAGCGGTTGGGCTTGCCGACCACAGCAAACCCACAACCATACACCATCGGGTGTTTGCACCAAGGACGGGACCTCTGCATCAGTCGACAATGTCACCTTCCCTACAACATCAAGCCCTTCACGGATGAGGTATTATGTGACATTGCTCCTCTTGATGTTTCTGATGTATTATTAGGCCAACCNTTGTATAGGATACCGGAGATATCACTGCCTACCACCATCTCTTTGGTTACTGCAAAACAATGCAGTAAGCTCATGTCCCAAACCAAGAAATTTTTTTTCCTGATGATCCACCCTCAGAGAAAGTAGAAGACTGTGGCCATGACCTCCAGACAAGGCCCCACTGCATGAAAACAATAGATGGATAAGGTGGTGGAGGAGTACGAGAACATATTCACCTCCTCCGCAGGGGTCCCTCTACACTTCTAGGTCAAGCACCCCATCGATCTGACCCCAGGTGCATCACTGCCCAATGGACCCATCTACTGGTGCTCTGTCCTGGAGAATGATGAAATCAAGAGGTATATTTAGGAGCTATTGTATAAAGGTCACATCCTACCGAGCTCATCGCCCCATGGGAGCCCGATTGTCTTGGTGTAGAAGAAGGATGGGACTTGGAGACTCTGCATTGACTATCAAGCACTGAACAAGATCACTGTTTGGAATAGGTACCTGATCCCACAGATTCATGACCTTCTGGACCAACTCAAAGGGGAAAAATATTTCAGCAAGATCGACTTGAAGTCTGGGTATCACCAGGTACCAATCGAACCTTCTAATGTGTGGAAGACTGCATTCAAATCCAAGGAGGGCCTTTTC
>JZKD02S1945129.1:233679-262059 GCA_000966675.3 Picea glauca | reverse complement strand
TTTCATTATGTTTAATTAATTTTATTATTATTGATAAATTTGATTGCGAATGTGCTAAATGAAGGTAACTCTTAAATTTTACTGCTATGATTAAATAAGTGGTTGTTTATTTAATTTGGTCCCTTACATCAAACCCTCAAGATAATCTGTTACATCAAACATCAGAAGGGAATCATTCTAGTGGATAGTGGAGGCACGCATAATTTTATTCATCAACGCATTGCCCAAGAAACTCATTTCTACATCCATTCCGTCAATAATTTCCAAATCATGATTGCCAATGGTGGATCCATGAAATGTGGAAGGTGTTTTGAAAATGTGCTTCTCCAAATTGGTGACTACCACCTGAAATATCATATGTTTTCTATTGACATGGGTGGTTGTGACATTGTGTTGGGTACATACTGGCTAAGTACTTTGGGTCCCATTCTCATCTATTTTAAGGAATTAACCATGCAATTTGACCAAGAGGTCCACCAATATAAGTTCCAAGGCATCACCGCCAGTTCACCTGAGATCATTAGTTCCCATCGCATGGAAACGATGCTCAAAAAGGGTCATTTTGGTGTTATTGCTCAACTCTATGCCATACAAGAAACAAAAACACCCTCGGTGCCACAAGACCTCTAAGCCATCCTTTAGAAACATCAAGTGGTATTTTCCACTCCCCAATGACTCCCTCCTTCACGTGGTGTTCATGATGATTCCATTCCCCTTGTACCTGGAAGCCTTCCTTCCAATATTCGTCTGTATCGTCACCCCTTTTCCCCAAAAAATGAAATTGAGAAAATCTTCCTGGAACTCCTTAATGCAGGCATTATTTCCCCTAGTATGAGACCCTACTCTTCTCCCGTGGTCATGGTCCTAAAGAAAGAAGGTTCTTGGAGAATGTGTCCTGACTTCCATGCCCTCAACAAACTTACCATTAATGACAAATTCCCCATTCCTGTCATTGATGACCTCCTGGATGAAATGCATGGTGCCCAATTCTTTACTAAACTTGATCTTCGTTCAGGCGACCACTAGATACATATGAAAGAGGAAGACATTCATAAGACTGCCTTTAGAACTCACGAGGGCCAATATGATTTTTTGGTCATGCCCTTTGGCTTGTGTAATTCCCCCTCCATCTTCCAAAGCCTCATGAATCATGCCTTCCATCCTTTTCTCTGTCATTTTGTCTTATTTTACTTTGATGATATCATCATCTATATAAAGACCTAGACAAAACATATTTCTCATGTGGATCGAGTTCTCCATCTACTCTCTCAACACCAACTTTTCCTGAAACAGTCTAAGTGTGCTTTTGGCGCCTCAAAAGTAGAGTATTTGGGTAATCTAGTTGGTAAGGACAATGTCAGGGTGGATCCTAAAAAGATTTAAGCTATGAAAGACTAGGCTCACCCAAAGAATGTCAAAATCCTGGGTGGATTTCTGGGCTTAACAGGTTATTATTGCAAGTTTGTTAAGAATTAAGGAAAGATTGCAACACCTCTCACTGCTCTCCTAAAAAACAACTCTTTCACTTGGACTCTAGCTGCTTCTCAAGCTTTTCAAACCCTGAAGATGGCCATGTGCACCACTCTAGTGCTGGCCCTTTCTGATTTCAAAAAGACCTTTGTCTTGGAATGTGATGCTTCAGGGAAAGTAATTGGTGTTGTCCTTATGCAAGAGGGTCGGCCTTTGGCCTTTACCATCAAGCAACTATATGAAAGAAATATGGGAAAATCTATCTATGAAAAGGAAATGTTGGATATTTTGCATGTTGTTTCTTTGTGGGGGCCTTATCTATTGGGGCAACGCTTTCAAATTAAGAAATACCATCAAAGCCTTAAGTATTTTCTAGAACAAGGCATTTCCTCTAAGGAGAAACAAAAATGGGTAACTATGCTATTTGGATATGATTATGAGATCATTTACAAGAAAGGCAAAGAAAATGTGGTTGCGGATCCACTTTCCGGTAAATATGAAGATGAAGGATCCATTTTTTCTCTTTCCTTCATTGTACCATATTGGATCCAAGTCGTTCTCTAGTAATGGATCCAAGATCCCAAAAGTTCACAGTTGATCCAAAAATTGTAGTCCAATGCTCTATCTCCCCCAGGGTACTCTTGGCTCCATGATGAGATTTGATACAAATGCCATTTGTATTTAAGTAAAAAATCAAAGCTTAAATCAATGGTCCTTTCTGAGCTTCATCCTACACCGACAATGGGGTAGTCCGGCTTCACCAAAACCTATGACAGGGTCAAATGTTCTTTTTTTAGGGATGGTATGAAACAAGACATCATAATTTTGTCACTGAATGTGATGTGTGTCTATGCAACAAGTGAGAAACAATCAAATCTCTGGGCACACTACAATCGCTCCCGATTCCACCTGCTATTTGGAAGGACATCTCTATGGATTTTATTACAGGCTTACCCAAATCGGGAAATAAATCAGTCATCATGCTGATGGTTGATTGTATTTCCAAGTATGCTCATTTATGTGCTCTTCAACACCCATTTAAAACATCCATGGTGGGTCAAATTTTCATGGATAAGGTCTTCAATATTCATGGCATGCCACACTTTATTCTTTCTGATCACAACCCAACTTTCACAAGCAATTTTTGGCAAGAACTATTCAAGATACAAGGCACCCAATTGCATCTCAGTACAACTTATCATCCCCGGACTGATGGTAAAACAGAGGTTGTCAACAAGTGTTTGGAAACATATTTGAGGTGTTTTGCCTCAGAAAAGCAAAATCAGTGGGCTCAATGGTTACCCCTAGCTGAATGATGGTACGACACATCATACCATACAGCTACATGCATGAATCCATTTGAAGCGGTATATGGATAGAATCCACCTTTAGTTTTATCATACTTACCTGGTGTCTTGAAGGTCCAGGAGGTTGACCAAACACTTACATCTTGAGAGGCTATTATTCATACCCTCAAAGAGAATTTGGTCATTGAACATAATTGCATGAAGCAACAAGTAGATCAAGGCCACTTTGAACGTCAATTTGAAGAACGAGATTAGGTGTTTCTTCGCCTGCAACCTTACAAGAAGAATTCCCTCAAGGTCGAGCATTGTTAGAAGCTAGAGCCCAAATTTTATGGTCCTTATACAGTTCTCAAGCATGTGGGATAGGTGGCCTATTAGTTAGCTTTTCCCAATCATTTGAAGCTACATCCTGTTTTTCATGTTTCCTTCTTAAAGAAGGTGATCATAACTAAGAGCCAAATTAAAACAAACCTTCCCGAGTTAGATGAAGAAGGATCCATTTGGCTACAACCACAATAATTTTTGGACTAGCGTGAGTGTTTCCTGTGTCAGAGAACCATCAAGGAAGTGTTAATCTAGTGGAAAGATACAACTCCAGCAGATGCCACCTCCAAACCAACTACCATTCTACATCAATTTTCACATCTCAAGCCTTGATATCAAGGTTGTTTTTAAGGGGGAGGACATGTTAGGGTCCTAACCCGTAGATAGGTAGAACAATATATTCGGATGTAATAAAGGTCAATATTAATAAGGCCTTGCAATAAAATATAATAAGTCAAATGTAAGAAGACCTAATAGAAGCTTCCACTTCTAGAAGGATCTTCCTCTAGATGCTTCTTTTGATAGACATATTTAGTATAAATAAGAGTTGAGGGTATGATAACCCTAGCTTGGATATTATTGTAATAGATCTTTGCTCGACCAGAGGTTTCCCTCTCGAAGAGGCCCATGAACATTTCTCTCAGAATCAAAGTGTTATTTTGGTTGTTATTCTTATATCATTTCAGTGTTATTGTGGTTATTATTCTGGTTATATTGTTTTTATTCGACCATTTCTAGCATTTTATTTCCATTCTGAATACTTTTTATATATGGTATATTACATTGTCCTTTCTTCCTAACCTATAATAATTTATTACAGTTCTTTCCATATCAACTTCTACATGTTGGGTATGTGTTATATTCTTTGCACGAGTAGTAGTGTATGAGAATATGCACTGGGCGCATAGGGGTCTAAGGGAAGAACCCATGGAAAAAATATTTCTGCCTCGGGAAATGTGACACCTACCTCGGGAAACATGTCATGCATTTAGGTGGTTTTTCGGCACATGGTTTTTGCTGATGGTTTTCTATTTCTAGTTAAGGAAATAGGGTTTTGTACTAATCCATGTCATTTTGTTAGGGTTTTGGATGCCACTGGCTCCTATATGTATATTGTATTGTAAACAATGTAACACAATGAATGAATATAGAATATGTTGGTTTTTCTGGTTTGAGTATCTAGGGGAAAAATCTCTATGTAATGTTTGTATTTGCCATTGTATCTTTTATGTTCTTTTTCTGAATATTTGTTTGCAGTAGATATTTTGCAAGGTTAGAATTTACATTTGGTATCAAATCTTTGTTGGCTTCAGGGGCATGCCTTTGTGGTCAAGTGTTTGGCTCGGGACTGTGATAAGGCTTGTTACAGTGGGAGATCTGTGGTATTGTTTTTCAGGTGAAAATAAATGGCAAGCAACTCGAAGATGGAGATAGAGAAGTTTAATGGGAAAAGATTTGAGCTATGGAAGCTCAATATGGAAGATCTTTTGGTGGAGAGAGATAAGTGGATCGTGTTAGATCCAGGTAATCCACCTATAGGAACTTATGTAGACAACTGGAAAAAGATGGATCGAAAGGAAAAGAGCACAATCCGACTGTGTCTCTCCGATTTAGTATTACTGAATGTGTCAAAGGAAGATAGAACCAAGGATTTATGGGAAAAGTTGGGGAAGTTGTATCAGTCTAAGTCCCTAGTAAATAAACTATTCCTGAGAAAGAAGTTGTATAACTTGAGGATGAGAGATGGAGACTCAGTGGAAGAGAATTTGAATGCCTTCAATAATGTGGTAAGTCAGTTAGTATTTGTTGAGATTAAAATTTCATAAGAAGATAAATGTATTAGTTTGTTGTTTTCTTTACTAGACTCATGGGATATTTTGGTTGTGGCCATAGGTAGTAATACAACTTCTTTGAAGTTTAAAGAAGTGGTCTCATCCTTGTTGTCGGAGGAGATGAGACAAAAGAATATGGAAGGACATAACACAAACACATAATTTGCAAGAGGACATTCCCAGGAAATAAATAAATCTAATTTCTCAAGTGGGAGATCTAAGTCTAAGGGTAGATCTAAATCTCATGGAAAGTTTGTAATGGTATGTTGGAGGTGTGGAAAAGGAGGGAACTACAAGAAGCAATGTAGATCTAAAGTTGAGAAAAAGAATGGATCTGAAGAATCTTCTTCTACAGAAGAAAAGACCTCCAAGGAAGGAGGGGATGTGTACTTGGCCTCTTCAAGAACACATGCAGATCATGAGGCATGGTTGATTGACTCTGGTGCATCCTTTCATATGAATCCCCACAAGGAGTGGTTCTGCGAATATGAAAAGTATGATGGAGGTAATGTTTTCTTAGGTAATGATTCGACAAAAAGAATCATAGGAAGAGGAAGGGTCAAGTTGAGGCTCATAGATGGAAGGATTAGAACATTTCCTAGTGTTCTACACATCCCAGGTATGGCCATAAATTTGATTTCTATAATAAAAATAGAATATGCAGGGGAAAAAACAATTTTTGAAAATGGAACTTGCAGGATGGTTCAAGGAGCAATGGTGTTGATGAAGGGAGTTTAGTTTGGAACTCTATATAAGATGCTAGGAAGCAGTATTAGTGAAGGGTGTAATAGCTCCATTGTTCCTAATATTGGAGTTGAAAGAACTCTTAGAGTCTTTGGATAAAAGGTTATGTTGTGGCATCAAAGACTTGGGAATATCGGTGAGAAGGGTCTTCGACTACTACACGGTAAAGGTATGGTTGAAGGTATTCCTAACTTCTCTCTAGATTTTGATTTCTATGAACATTGTCTATATGGGAAGCAGAATCGGGTAAGATTCCCCTCTAGTGCAATGAGGGCGGAAGAAATTTTACAACTAGTTCACAATGATGTTTTTGGACCTGTGTCGGTCACATCATTGGGAAAATATGTGTACTATGTCTCATTTATAGATGACTTCTAGAGGAAAACTTGGATATATTTCCTCAAGAAGAAATCTGAAGTCTTTGATAGGTTTAAAGAGTTTAAGGCTCTTGTTGAGAATCAAATAGAGAAAATAATTAAGGTACTGAGGACAAATAATGGAAGAGAGTTCTGCGGGAATGAATTTGAAGAATTCTATAAGAAGTGTGGTATAGGAAGGCAGGAGACTACTCCATATACACCTCAACAGAATGGAGTTGTAGAAAGGATGAACAGGATGTTGATGGAAAAAGAAATGTGCATGCTTAGTGGTGTCGGGTTAGGGAAATAATTCTAGGCATAGGCAATGGGTACTTCATGTTATCTGGTCAACAAATCACCCTCATCAACGTTGGGTGACAAGAATCCACCAGAAGTATGGACTGGTAAGGAACCTTCTCTCACACATCTTAAGATATTTGGCTGTGATGCATATGTTGATGTTCCAAAGGAAAACAAGAGTAAGATGGATAGGAAGGCTAGAAAATGTATCTTTATTGGATATAAATATAGTCTCAAAGGTTATAAGATTTGGAACCCAGAAACTAAGAAGTTGGTGTATAGCCAAGATGTGGTATTTAGAGAAATGAAGGATGTTATTAAACAGGAAGTCCTATCAGGTAAGGAAGAACCAGAGAACATAGAGTTTGATTTAAACAATGATGAATCAGACTCTATAGAAGAACATGAATCAGAAGAAGAAGATCTTCATACTCTAGTATTGAGGAGATCAGATCGAGAAAGAAGGCTACCGAAAAGGTATAGTCGATCTGATTTTTGTTCAAATTTTTCTTTGTCTATTATTGATGATGATCGTAGAACTGTCAAGGAGGCAGTGGATTCAGAGGATGTAAATCTCCAGAAAAGGGCCATGGAAGAAGAAATGGAATCTTTGGATAAGAATGAGGCTTGGGATCTAGTGGAGTTGGTAATTGGAAGAAATCCCATTGGTAGAAAATGGGTATTTAAAAAGAAGATGAATGGAGAAGGAAAAGTGGAGAATTACAAGGCTCAGCTAGTAGCAAAGGGTTATTCCCATGTTGAGAGAATTGATTTTGGTGAGATTATTTCTCCGGTTGCCAAGTTAACCTCTATAAGTGTTAAGCCATAATATTGGCTCATTACCCCTTAATTGGGGCATATTATATTAGTACTTCTATTTTATTTATGTCAGCTTTAGGCCATTAGTTGTAATTATACCTCCTAGTCTCCTATATATACCAAGGAGACATTTTCATTTTGAATCATCTTGTACTTGAACATTTAAGTTGGGTAAAAGGAGGTTGCCCCTCGAAGAGGCTTATTATATGATTATCTCTTTTTCAAGGCATTGAGTACTTTTTCTGAGTTTTTTCTATGCTATATTGATATTTTCTTCTTAACATATGGTATCAGAGCTCAAGGTCTTGGGGTTTCACTGCTACATCAGTGATACCTTGGAATTTTCACTATAAATTTTTTTCTACAATGTTTTAGCAGGAACGGATTGGATTGTATTTAGTAGATGGACCAAGGTACGTTTGGGTAAAAATTCATCTTCTGAGGACTTATACTTTCGGAGATACAACCTGTACAAGATAGGGTTATGGAATCATCATGAACTGGGTCTTTGAGGAATTTTTGCTATGAAAAATTCTCTGTAATATTTCATACCATGAGCTCTAGAGGATATTTATAGAAATTAGTAAAGTATCTTTGGTAAAACGTTCAGCTTCTGGGTCATCTTAAATTTGTAGATACACCCTGTGTAAGATAGGGTATCTGACTAGTCCTATTGACTAGTCTCAAGAAGGTTTTCTAGGTAAAAAAATCATAACTTCTTCCTAGAGTATCCAAATTGAGTGGGACTGGTTTCATTGTATCATGGACAGTCTATAGTATTTCTGGTGTGAGTTTTAGAATTTTATATCAATTATTTTGTGCAGGGAACGCTATACAAGTGAGATCTCCTGGAAAGGACAAAAATCGGCAAGTTGTGGGGAAGTTACTGTAAATTCCACTTGGCACATCCAATTTTGATCAAACCTGTGGCATTGCAAAGAAGAAATATAAGAGAACTACATAAAATAATTTTTCATACCTAGAAGGTTCAAAACTTGGGAGATACAATAGAAGAAATATTGTCTAGCAGAACCACCTCAAAATCAAGGTTCAAAAGTGATACTTGGCCAACATGCCACCAAAAAAGGGAACTTATACACCAAATAAGCCTCTAGAAAATCCTACTTGGACTCTTGATGAAGGTGAAGAAATGCATAGGGACATGAATGAACTACAAAAGAATATGGATTCAATGGAAGCTAAGTTTGATACTAAGATGGATTCAATGGAAGTTAAGTTGGATACTAAGATGGATGGTTTAAAAGGGAAGATCATGGAAGTATTGAAAAATTTTGTAATAGAGAAGACACCTAAATGTGAAAATGCATCCCATGAAATTCATGATGAGGAAACAAGGAATATGAATCAAGAATGGAGAATCTCCAAATTTTGTTTGAAGACCAACCACGTTTCTAAGATTGATATGAGGAAGTTTGATGGAAAGGACCCAATCACATGGATACTTCAAATGGAGCAATTCTTTGATCTCCATAATGTGCCATGTTACGCATGATTTTGTTCATCTTGATGGTGTATTGATAATGGTGTACTCAGGCTCTCAACAAGAACTTTCTCCTCAGAAAAGTGGCATTCATATCTTTCTAGAAAACATATTTTTGAAGAGAGTTTGCAGGCTGCTTATAGCCTAGGGTGCAATAATGACACATTCTCGCAGGCCACCTGCAGCTAGGGTAAAAAATTCTCTCACTGTACTCTATACCTAAGGTGTGAACTTGTTCTCAAGAATGGAAAAAGGAAGAAGTCTTGAGGGTTCTAGAAGGGAATGTTCTAGAGAATGGGTTGGCATTCGAATGGTTGTCATTTTACTGGTTTCCCTAATTTGGTGGGATCATTGTCATCCATGTAACCATCTCATCATCTTCTATATATTGATAGCATTCGCATGGAAAAGGTTAAGCAAGATTAATTTAAGAATTGTTGAAGGAATTGTGTGAATAACCCAGCTTGAATAGGAGCTCAGAGACTCTAGCAAGTCTATCAAGAGAAGTTGGATCTTCTTCATGCAAGGATCAAGCAAGTGTGTGTGTTGGAACCAAGAGTCATCGAAAGGAATCTTGTAACATCAAGGCGATCAGGTTGTATCTTATACTTTCAATTAATATTATACAACAGCATGTCCTTTTCCCATAAATTAATTCTTACTTTATTGTGTAATCCCGTGATGATACACATAAGTTGACAATTGAATATATGTTGCTATCTTCACTTTGGTTGGTTTGTGTTGTCTTGGTCTTGACCTCATGAGAGCACTAGAGCAAAGAAAGAGCAATAGAGACCCTAGGAATCCATACAAAGGTATGTCACTTGTTCCTCTTAACTAGCTAATTCAATGGTCATAACTTAGGGAAAAAGTCTTGTCCTGTCATGTTTTGTTCTAGATCCAGGTGGACCTAGGGAGGCCTGTTAGTGTCCGCACCTACTGATTAGTCTGATAACAAAATTCGTGACTCCACTGGGGATGCAACCCTTTTCTTCATGGTTTTCGTGTTTTTCCTTGGCCATTTTCTCTTGCCTTACCTTTCTTCATTTCTATCAATCTCTAAGTCTTCAGGACACCCTGATAGACTCCCTAGATCCAAAAGTCCCTTCAAAAGTTTTGTCTTTCTCCAAAATGTTTCCTAGTTTCAGGCCTTTTCACACTGAATCCCATAGTGGCCTATGAGAACACCTTGAGTTCACACTATTATTTTAAGTCCAGTGTGAGGTTCTCTCACCCTGCTCAAAGGTAGCCTACGAGAATAATCCATTCTTGCACTATGTAATACTGATAGCCTGCGAACCCTCTTTTAAATTTTTTGGATTTAAGGTTTTTTCATGTTCAGATACCAAGATCAGTATAGGTGTCTGAAAATAACTTCTTGGACCACTCATTGATGTCTTCTTGACTTCTGATTTTATGCACGATCAGTCTTCGGAGATCAAAGGCTCTTCCTGTCCATCTTTTTCTGAACTCTCATCTCTTGAATTGTCTTAGCAAAGATATACTCTCTAATCTTGGAATCTGAGTACTTGTTTGGTTAGGAGCCAGTAATTAGTTTGAAAGTTGGGATTCTTTGTCTTTCTCATTTTCTCATTATTTTAAAGATCATTATTCTCTTGCAATTGAAAAGACTAGTTTTGTCTGCCTGTCATTTTTTGTTTCCATTGAAAGATTGGTTTGAATTTTTGTTTATTGCTTGCCCATTAGTTATTGGTTTTCCTTACTCTCACAACCATGGTGTAGATCCTTTTTGAAAAGTAAAAGTAAAAAACATTTTTCTTTTAAAATCATTTTCGTTTTTGAAAATATTGAAAATCAATTGTTGAAATTGTTGAAAAAGAACAAATAGAGAGTTTTCATTATTGTGTGATTCTTTGAGATTGCATTTTAAAGAAAATTGTGTATCGTAGTTCAAGATTTCTCCGGAAAACTTCTCTTTCCCTCTCGTACATAATATTCATCGAATGAAAATTGATATATTTCATTCCTATCTATGCATTGTTGGGTAAGAGTCTTACACGACATCAGTTTCATCTCTGTTTCCTTTGAGTAACAACAACCCTTAATAGCATTGTGCAAATTTTAAAATTTAACTAGTAAATTTTTTCTAGGGCTCTATTACACCAACAATTAGCTAGGCTAGTGCTTTGGAGTAGGTAGAGAGATACGCTCTCCAAAGCACAAAACACACAACAAAATCTTGTGTTAAGGAGTGTCAAATTCCATTTACAACATTTTGTCCTGGAAATCCCTTCTCACACAAGGGTCAAACTCGAGGTCGCATTGATATTGACAGAGTTACTCACCCTGCTTTGTTGATATCAGTGCAGAGATTGCATGTATTACGAGGGTCACTTGGAGGTATACCAACAATGATTAGTGGAAGCCTCTCGAGTTGATTTTAGGCTAGATACCCTGCCCTTGCGTGTGGATCATATTGTTGATTATTCCCCTAGGATTTATTTTTTTCGGTGGTAACCTTAGTGGCCCATCTTCTTAGGGTCTTACACAAGGTGACTGTGAAGGGGCAAGTCTTCATGGTACCTAGAATCGACGTTGACCAAACTCACTCAAGCTCCTTGGAGGGTATACCCACGATTATGTGTGGGATCTTGCACTAGGGTGTAATTCCATTAAGCAGGTCGTCAGCATAACTTTTCAAACCTAGCCTAGCCCCTTCTCATCTCGTTGTTGTGACATTGGATTTCATCACCAACTAGTGACTTCGCAATTAGAAGGTCTTGTTTGCTTGGTATTGTTTCCTAGATTTTGTTTACTAGCGCATGTTGTTTGTTTACCCAAGTTGACCATAATAATTTCTTCGTAAGTTTGTAACTCAGTCACAATAGAAACTCCACGTCATTCATGTAGAATGCAGGGCTTACCCCCAAAAAATATAGAAGGTTCTCAACCCTTGCCTACAAGCTCACCCGAGGGCTCTCCTCAATAGATTGAAGTCCAAGATGTTATCACTCTGCAAGTGGAAAGAACCGACTTTCTAGAATGTTTCCGAATTACCAATACTCAAGAGGACTTTCAACTTCACCTGGATTCTGAGAGATGTATTATGCGAGTGAATTCTTCCGGAGAATTAGTTGTGTTGTCTTATGGATCACCGATTGGACCCTTTCCAGTACCTAAGGGCCAATATCCTTTTTGGTCCGCTGGCGTTTTTAGATGCGATCTCTTTGGTGTAGGATCAGGCATTGAAATCACCGTCTCACCTGTGTTCCCAAAAACCTCTGATCCAGACATAATACCTTTTACTACTGCTTATTATTTTCTTGGTACAGACACTCCGTGATCTAACCACATCTTTACCATCCCTATAGAAATGGTCCATTACAAAGACACTATGAGTATTCACACCAGGATTACAGTGGCTAGTGAATCCCCCATCGGCACACCGCTCTCACCCAGTGTCACCCCGACACTTCCACCCAAATACCGTGCATTGAATGCTTCTATTCCCACTCCTACACAAACCCCATATGGAACTCCTGGTGGTCCCTCTTCTTCTTGGAAATCCCCTCCCATATTTATTCCGACTCTTCCTCAACCCCCTTTCAGAGGACCTTTCTCATCCTTTACCATCAACATTAATCCTAGTGGCACTATCTCATCGTTCACACCGAATTACCAGATTCCTGTTGGTGGACAATTTTACCAAGGAGGTTGGACTCAACCCCCCCTTGTAGGGAAAATTCCTATTGGAATGAAAATCCCAATTGGAACACAACCCCCAATTGGAACACAACCCCCGGTTAGAGGACAACCCCCACCGGCCCCACCCTACAGGAAAAACATACCTCCATCCTTGGCCCAGTATTGGAACCATCTGATACAACATAATCCTCAATCAACTGGGGGGCGATAGCTTCCAGCTACAACCGTTATACCCACTAGTATAGGACAACTATATCTAGGTACGTCCAATCCTATTTGGGGCTCGAATGCTCAAACTCATGTCCCTGTTCAAGGATATAACCCCATGAGCTACTTTCCTCTACAACAACCACCGAGTCTGCCTGGGTCTTCGCATTATCTATAGACTACTTATGGTCCCACTAGTTTGGCGATGGGACTCCCTCTCCAAAGCCACCAGTACCTGCATGTGAATCGACAGTTACTCTTCTTGGCCACTTTGGACCTCCCGGATCTGTCAAGGATTTTAAATGATCCAATCCACCACTCTCCCCATTGGCCCACTATACCATCCAAGCTACCCTCTGACATCCCTAAATTCAATGGAAAAGCGGGAGAGGACCTGAACAATCACGTCATGAATTTTCATCTCTGGTGCTCATCTAACTCCCTGATGGATGATTCTATCCAATTACATCTTTTTCAAAGAACTCTCACGGGTTCTACCGTGAAGTGGTATATAGAATTACCACAAGGTTTCTTCACCAACTTCAACACCTTAGCTATGGCCTTCCTCACCCACTACTAGTTACAGATCGATTATGAAATGGGGACCGAGATTCTGAGTTCTTTCAAACAAAACAAAGCCACTCATATATCCTATCACATTCATGAGTGGCAATGGAGATGACGTCTCATCAAACTCGAACTTCCTAATCAGTTGTTGGCAGAGTGGTTCAAAAAATAATTTGTGAATGAAATCGGTTGTGATATCGTCATGGGTGGAGTTGTCATGGAAGAACAAGACATAAGTCGTGCTCAATACCTTGACCTTTTTTACTCACAAACGGGTACTCTTTACGACTTACTCCCTGATGCACCTCGTCCTTCCACTTCCGCCACTTCAACTACTCCAACTGCCTCTCACGTAGCCGCTAGTGTGATTGGCACTTTCCATACCCAACCACATTCCTCCTCAAGCACAAACCCCAAACCCGTGTCTTCTAATGTTCAAAATGCTCTATCTCCTACCCCTCCCATCGATAAGACTTCTGAGGTAAATGTTGTCCAATCTACCCCAGCAAGTAAAAAAAAAATCTAGAAAGAGAAAGGGTAAGAATAAGGAGGACAAAAATACTTCTTAAGTAGAGAGAACCAAAACTCCACCTGTCGATGAAAAGGATAAGCACAAACCCCGATACCCTTGTCTTATCTGTGGTAGTGATCACTACGTGAAGGATTGTCTTATCTGTTACTAAGTTCCTTCAAGGAGCCCCAAAACCACCTACTCCAACCATTCTATCCCAACTCTTCCCCTCTCAACAACAGGCCTAGTTGGTCATTCATGACCAACCTTCCCCTTCTAATACGTCCTATGTATTTATGTGTACTAGCGATTCAAAGAAGAATGACATTGCACTCACCACTTGAGCCAAACATTATCCTCCCTCTAAAGAGAAGGTTGATGATCTACCTCCTTCATTGGTACAACCCTCTCCCCTAACTCCACCTACCAATGGTCCTCTTCATCTTGAACGACCGAGCCTTGACACAGTTCTTCGACCCCCTTGAAAGGGTTTCGTTTGGAAATTGGCTTCCAATCCTCATGCTCGTGCTGCCCAGAACTACAACATTGTTGAAGATCTGGCCCCAGCACCTTCGGCAATTTCATCCCTTGAAGTCCTTCAAAGTTGTCCCACACAACGAAAGGCATTGTTGAAAGCCATCGGTGGAGTCAACCCAACAGACATGAATTTAATAATTTTTGATGTGGAAGATCACATTCCAAGGTTAACCCCTCAACTCGCATTCCAAATCCAAGTGATTGTCTCCAACAAAAACATTTGTCGAACCGTCATCGATGAGGGTGCCTCGACATGCATCATGTCTATTACCTGTTGGAAATCCATCGAATCTCCCTCTTTGATTGAATCCCATAACACTCTCAAAGCCTTCAATGGATCCATTTTTAATCCCTATAGTGTTCATCCTTCATTTCCCATCACGCTAGAAGGAAAAACGGTCCAAGTCGAAGTGGAATTCTTCGACGCTCCTCTCGATTACAATATTTTGCTTGGTCGTAGCTAGATCAATTCCATGCACACATTTTTGTTAACTCTTTTTCATGTTGTACGTTTCCCACATCAAGGAAAGGTCATCACCATTGACCAATTAGCCTTCTTTAAATCGGATATGCGTTCTAGCAACATATCGTTCATCGCTAAAACCCCACTGGGTTATGAGAACGTCGGTGTAGGTCTTCTCAAAGACTCCTCATTAATGGAAACTTTCCCCATTCTACTGCCCGATGTTCCACACTCATCTTTTTCTTCAATTAACATGATCTCCACCTCGATTCATGAAACCCCTACATCTTACAACCCATGGCTAGTACCTGACCCTGGCGATCATCTTCGTTATGACGATGCAATGCCGTTAAGTCCAGTTGAATCTGCCTATCAGGCCATTAAATCGGCAACCCCTTCTACCCCTTCTCTTGGTGGGTTATCTCCAGATCCTTTCCGTGTCATTTTCCCATAGACGAGATGATCATGTCTATCATGGAAGAGACCCCTTGGGACGATGGACATCATCATTCCATCCTCTTCCTGGAGAACCATACCATCGCGAACTACCAACGGATCCCTACCCTATCGACCGTTGTCATGATTTCAACCATTCTCAAGTCCACAAATGATGTGTTTTCTGAAGGGAAATTAAGAAATATCTCACCCACTTTTTCCCTCGACATATCCATCAAACCTGGAATTGTCGAAAATGTGCATATTGAAGCTTCATATTCCCATGACGAAATCATCACCTACACGTCACTTTTCAAAGAGTTTCACGATGTCTTCACCTGGAGATATGAATAAATTATGGGCATCAACCCCAACATTGTGATACATGAGATCAAGACATACCCAGAAGCTAAACCTGTCGGGCAACGCCTTTGTCTAGTTCACCCACATAAGGCGGCTGCTATCAAACTTGAATTCAAGAAACTTCTAAAAGCCGTCTTTATTTACCCGGTGGCCCTCACTGAATGGGTTTCCAATCTTGTCCCAATTGACAAGAAACAAGGCACAATCCACGTATGCATTGATTATAGGGATATCAACAAAGGTTGTCATGAGGACAACTTTCCTACCCACTTCGTCGATCAGATTGTCGACGATTGCACCAGAAGTGAAATATTCTCTTTGATGGATGGTTTCTCCAAATATAATCAAATCAATATTGTTCCTGAGGATCAACACAAGACTACTTTTATTTGTCCTTGGGGCATTTTCGCCTATCGAAAACTCCCTTTCAGTCTCAAGAACATTGGAACAAATTTTCAATGCACTATGTCTTATGCCTTCCATGATATCAAGCACGTCATACAACCATATCTAGATGACTTACCCTCTCATTCCAAGTATCAAGCTGATCATTCCATCCACCTCCGAGCCATTTTCGCCCGCTATCGGTTTTACCATATACGCTTGAATCCTCACAAGTGCATTTTCTTCTTGGAATCCGGTCGACTTCTAGGATTTATTGTTTTGCATCAAGGGATCAAGATAGATCCTTTAAAGGTTGAGGCAATCCTTAATATCCCTCCTCCTTCTAGACTTCACCAGTTACAAATTTTGCAAGGGAAAGAAAAATTTATTCGTCGATTCATCCCAAACTATGTCGAGATCACTCGTGGATTTACATAACTCCTCAAAAAGGGGTCTAAGTTCATATGGGATACCATCACAAACAAAGCCTTTGAATCTTTGAAACTATCCCTGACACATGCTCCGCTTCTCTTCCCCCTCGGTTACTGTTGCAATTACTTCCTCTACCTCGCAGCCTCGGATTACACCATCGTTATGGTTCTCATCCAAGAGGATGATTCTTATGATGAACATGTTATCTATTACTCGAGTCAAATTCTAACGCCTACTGAAACCAAGTATCTACATGTAAAAAAACTGGCCTTGGAAGCCATCCAAGCAGTCCAACGCTTCCGGCACTATATCCTCTCTCGCAAGACTAAAGTTATTTCTAACTGTAACCCTATGCAACACATTCTCACACGTCAATTGCTAGGGGGAAAATACTCCAAATGGATTGTGATACTCTAGGAGTTTGACTTGGAATTCAAACAAGCCAAGTCCAAGAAGTCCTTAGTGTTTGTCGAGTTGATATGCGACTTTCCCTATTCTCAAACTGAAAATGTAGCAGTTGATTCATTACCTGATGAGTCCCTTTTCCTCATTAGTTCCGATGATATTTGGTATGGCGATATCATCATATATCTCCAAACCCATAATTTCCATCCCAATTTGTCCAGTACTGACTAGCATCAAATACGCTATCAATCCCATCAATATATTATCCTCGAGGACACTATTTATCGTCAAGGGATTGACTCATTTTTTCGACGCTGCCTCACATTCGACGAAGCCGAGAAATCCTTAAATGACTGCCATTCTGGAGCCTGTGGTGGTCATATGTCTGAGTATGCTATTTCCTAGAAGATCTTATGTGCAGGGTATTTTTGGCCTTCTTTATTTAACGACTACATAATCATTATCCAAAAATGCCATGCTTTCCAGACCTATAATCATAAGATACGGTCACATCCCACTCCTCTTCACCCTGTGGTATCTGTTGGTCCCTTTTCAAAATGGGGCATCGATTTCATGACATGTCACCCCCACTCGGCCAGGGGGCATGGATACATTATTGTAGCCGTAGATTATTTTATGAAATAGGCTGAGACGATGCCGACATTTGAAAATACTGGAAAGACCACAACATTATTCATTTTTAATCACATCATAGCTCGTTTTGGTGTTCCCTAGGCTATCATCACTGATCAAGGTAGCCACTTTAGAAACTTGATGATGTCTGAACTCACTGAAAAGTTGGGTCTTCGCCATGAAAACTCAACGCTCTATTACCCACAAGCCAACAGCCAAGTCGAAGTGATTAACAAAGCTTTCATAAATATGCTCCAATGAATGATAGGGATTCACAAAACAAGTTGGCACACAATGTTGTTTTCGACATTGTGGGCTTACCAGAAATCTGTTAAGTCCGCTACTGGGTTTACACCTTTCCAGTTTGTCTATGGTTTTGAAGCCATTCTCTCGATCGAATGCGATATACCTTCTTTAAAACTAGTTGTTGAACTCCTACCAAACACTTCTACTGAGGAAGAACGTCTATTGTATCTTATGCAATTAGACGAAACTCGACATGATAGTACCCTAGTCATTGAAGCCCAGAAAAAACATGTCAAGGCCCAATACGACAAACATGTCAAGCCCTGCATTTTCTTTGAAGGAGATTTGGTTCTCCTCTACGAAGAAGATCGAGATATGCTAGGAGTTGGAAAATTCGAAGCCATGTGGTGAGGTCCTTATATCATTAGACGAGTTTTGGAAAAAGGATTCTATGAGTTAGTAGATTACGATGGTATCCCTTTGAGTGAACCTAGAAATGGGTTGTACTTGAAGAAGTACTATGCATAAGATTACTTGTGCACGAGTACTTGTTTTTTATTGTATCATACATCTTATGTGTTATTGTAGTTTGATTTTGTTGTTATCTGGTCTCTACCCTTATGTGACATTGTGTTTGATTTCTATATGTTGGAGTCTTTGCTACCCTACATTGGCTTCGCTGATGGTGCTAGTCATAGTACTCAGAACCTTGATTCCACTGCATGGGCAATTTACGCCCCTACAAATGAGCTTGTCACTTTATGAGGTGTGTTCCTTGGCCGTGCGACCAACAATATTGCAGAGTATAGTGTCGTTATTGAATTGTTGATTGATTCTGTCTCGCTCGGTATCCGTCACTCAGTTGTGCGACTTGATTCATAGCTCGTAGTACTACAGTTAAGTAATTTCTATGCTATTCGAAGTCCTACTTTGTTTCGGGTGTATTTGCAATTTTGCCTCTTGGAATGTCATTTTGATTATATTGAGTATCAACATATTTCTATATGTCTAAATACATTAACTGATGCATTAGTTAACCATGTATTAGACAGAAATTTGGGTCATTTATAAATCAATCACATCAACTTTCACACAACACAAGATAAATCGGTAGAAGCCGTATGTATATATAACGATCAATTTTTTTTTTACAAAATGTTATGTTCAAGGACCAAAATTTCAAAATCTGAATCTCATAGCTTCTACAAAGTAACATCATGGATGACGTTCACAATAACACATGATTGTCCGGGTAACCCTACGAAGCAGTCGGCCAATGGACTCTGACACTCCCATCGTATGACGCTGATAACGTGGTGGAACCTCTCCAAGAGGCATGTTTGGAATGTCTGCTGTCAAACCCTTCATGTTTTGTTCCACCAGTTCATAATCTTCAGCATCCCATTGTGGCACTAGAGCCACCTCTCCTTGTCGCTGAATGGGAGAAGTACCAGGTGGTCGATAAGGCCCCATGTCTATGTCATCAAAAAGAAGTTTTGTAATTAGACCTTGGATGAACATAAAAACATTTTCATATGATAAAATTCACAAAAACATTTAAAAAGTAAAAATGTGTACTTCTTATGGAGATCTCCCCACTGAGTGCCCTCAGGCAGGGATAAGTCTAGATATCCTCAGAAGTCCAACCCGACATAGGCATAATCATCGACCATCAACATCTGTGGTTGCAACCAGTTGAAGAAGGCATCATTATATTTGATAATTGGTCCAGCTACATGTCGGGCCATTAGCTGACACCACCTTAGCATTCTTGGATCCTCTGGAGCCGTTAGAGCCCACTCAACCTGCAACCTTAGCAAGGGAACCCTCTCAAGGAAGAAGGACACCAACAAGGACCCATACCTCAATTTCTTCAAGTTGCCTCTCCTGCATTTAGTCAACTGCCTTTTCATGCTATGAAGGACTGTGTTTGCCTAGTTAAAAACCCAAGGCTCAGTACACTCTATAGAGTATTGAAAGTATCTCTAGAGATCCATGTGAGGAGCATCGCTCCCAACCATACAAGAAATGGTGAAAAAAATAGTGCGAAGTGTCAAATCCCTCACCCCCCAAATGAATACCTTTCCTTTTCTCCTTTCCGCCTCTGGAACACAGTGCAAACGACAGTATTCACTCATAGGTAGCCCACCACCTCTATTACCAGTCAAGCTCACATGGTACCCATGCCATGACAATATTGTCAAGAAGTAAATGTACTCAATATACAAGGACAATGTGTGGACCCCTATGTGGAATGCATGTTGGTTTGTGTCCCACATATGCACAAGGTACTCCAATAACCTGACTTGGGCCCTCATACCCAGGATGTGAAAGAATTTCAGGAGACCACAGTCTCGCAAAGTGGAAATGGTGCCCAGGTTATTCCCAACAACAACAACATCTTCTTCATTCTCTCTTTTACGCCATTCCAGAACCATGGTGATAGCCGAATACCTGCATAAGAAACATAAGAAGAAGTTCAACAACTCTATTCAAGACTTGGTATCTTTTTCATTGATCAAACTTAAAAGAAACTTTTCACTTTGCGGTTCTCATAGGTGCCCTTTAGGAACAGTGCGAGGTTCTTGCAGGTGCCTTTGGGGCCACCTGTGAGAATGATGCATTCTTGTAGGTCCCATGTGGCTAGCCTGTGAGAATGATGCATTCTCGCAGGTCCCATGTGGCTGGCCTGTGAGAATGGTTGAGCGCAGTTTTAACCCCTAAAACAAACTCAAAAACACGATTTTTAGCAATGAAAATGAAAAATTGAACCATGAAAAGATAGAGGACAAGGAGCTTACCTCACTACTGGAGACCATTCATCAAATGGATGCTCGTACCTCCCACAATAAAGCACCGAAATTCAAGGGCAAAAGAGGGGTTTTGGACTAAAATATTGGTAAAGTTACAATGACTACGGTAAAAAGAAATTTTACCCCCTTATATTTACTTTTACCATTTGTTATTGGTTTTTATAATTGTATTATATATTATAACCTAATGCCTAATACCCCTGTGACTGTTGTTGCACCTTTTTTGTCACCTTGGTGAACAACTAAGAGGTGCTTGCAAGCTCAGTTGGGTCTGTTGAGCAGGACAGCTGTAGAGAAAAGAGTTACAGAAAGAAAAACAAAATTATAACTAAGAATTAAACTAATAAAAATTAAAATCATGAGCATAGGGACATAGAGATAAGAAGAACAAAAAGACCCATGTCACCAATGTTTTGAGGCTGATCTATTGATGAAAACAAAGCACCAAGAAGAAAGGGGACTATGAGTCCCTTCTTCCTCCAAGGGAAGGATCTTGGACCCCCACTAGTTGGCTCTTCTTACAACAAAGAAAATGAAAAATGGTGATGAAAGAACTCTTTGCAAATCTACTCAATGGAGAGGTGGATTGCCCAATGTAATGGTGCCAATGTTCTCTTGTCAAGGATGGAGTCCTTAAAACAATATAGGCAGCATAACATTACTTTGAATTCCTTGAGAAAATGAGGTGCATTCATGGCTTTTTATAGCATTGCATTGGGTCATTGTGTAACTACTTTGTAGTGTGAAAAGAGGCCATTTAGGGAATTATTAGGTATTTGACCAGCCCACTAGTTAGATTTAGCCTAGATTTGAGGGTCAAATCGGCTTGGGAGATGAACCATAAGTGGTTGGGAGGCCGACCACTTTCATAAATGCGCCATTTAGCAGGTGCACGGATTTTTGTGCTAACAGTCGTGCATCGTGTGCATATGCACGCTTTCTATGTTCTTGTTCTGTGCATGTGCGTGCACGACCAATGTCTACAAAGCGCTCTTCAATTTTTCACTACTTTGTATAGTTTTTTCCCTTTTTTTGAATGCTGTGAGATTAATTCAGGGCCATGAATGACTTCATTACTGTTTGACGATGCTGAGTTATTGTAATGATGCTGAGTTATTGTAATCCAGATCGTGAAAGGCATGACATGATACACAAAAGTACCCCATGGGGTAGTGAATACAATTTTAGACTGATCGGCTGGGTGGATTTGAATTTGGTTATAGCCAGAGAATTTGTCCATAAAGGAGAGAGCCTCGTGGCCAATGCAGTCGTCGATAATTTGATCGATGAAAGGCATTGGAAAGTTTTCTTTGGGACATGTGTTATTGAGATAGTGAAACTTTGTGAAAACATGGATAGTGCCTTGTTTTTTGTCGATGGGTACAAAGTTGGAAACCCATGAGGTATAAGTGATTGGGTAAATAAACCCGGCAGCGTGTAATTTGTCAATTTTGGCTTTGATAGCCGCGGCTTTGGATGGGTGTAGCAGTCGCTATTTTTGGCGAACTGGTGTGATATCGGGCCAAGTGTCGATGCGATGTTCGACAATAGAGGGATCAAGTCCAGGAATTTCCATGTATGACCAAGCAAAAATATCCCTGTATTCCTGGAAGAGGGCTTTATGTGGGTCGATTTCTTGAGGAGTGCAAGCAGCTCCAATGGTGATTTCTTCGACGATGCCATTTTTAATGGAAATGTCGATTTTAATGGTGGGGGAAATGTTGGCCATGTTTCCTTCTTAAAATGCATCGGGAGCAGGAATGGGATTGTTGAACCAATCGATAGGCCATGATGGGATAAAATATTTGGTTTTGATCGCGTAATTGGGGTTTTGGGTAGGAAGCATGGGGGCTTCCTGTGGAGAGAAGAGTGTGCGGTGATGTAGCGCATCCCAGGGAGAGTCTGGGTGGTTTAGCTCTTCTAGTATTTCCTTGTCGCATTGGAAATACTGGGAATAAAGGGGTCGTGAGGAGTGATATCGGTGATATTGTGGTTTCCCTGTGATGAAGAAGAAGGGGAACCAATGCTAGAAGATGGGTAGGGTTCACTCGACATAAACCATATATTGAAGTACTGAGGGGTACTCGTGGTGGTTGGGTGGAGAGTGTCCATAGGGGAATGAGAAAGAGAGTTGGGGGGGTTGGGGGGTGAATCCTTAGATACATCATCTAAGAACCATGGAGGCGTTGGGAGTCCCTCGGGCTCAGGAGAAATGACATGAAGATCCTCTAGTGATGAGGTAATGTCAATTGTCACCTCTGCGGGTCGGTGAAGTAGGGCCAATTGACATTGCCTGTATTCAAGGATCATAGGACACTGGTATGTAAAATGAGCTAATGAATTGCAGAGAGAGAAAGGGCGTCTCATACGTTCATTGACTGAATTGGTGACATAGCGGATGTTAGTGATATTTGTTGATGAGGACGTAGCAGGGCTGGGGTTTTTCTGGAAGTTCTTGTGTACTGTAGCTAATGTCTGCCAAAAGTGTGGTAGTGTTGGGAAATGATGGGTTTAATGGCCATATTATGAACAAATAGCACAAGCATATTTGGTCCTCAACCCTTTATTACTAGAAGGGTGTGTGGTAGTGGTGGGACTAGCAATAGTGGAGGGTGTTGTGGGAGGTTGATTGGGGGGGATCAAATTCTGTAATTCAGGTAGTAATGGATAGTTGCTGGTTTGGTGGTCCTCTTTCTCACATAGTGCGCAAGGTGGTGGGATGCATGGAGGAAGTGGAGCGGTGGGCTCCTTCTTCTTTCTCCTGCCCCCAATTGTAACAGGGGGATTAGTGAGTGGGGGAGTGGTGGGGGTAAGGATGGGAATCGTCATGGGGATTCCTTCTTATGGGGGAAGGGATGGTCGAGGGACCATCTCAGGTGGGTGTAAATACCACACTAGGATTGATAACACCATATTAGGTAGTGTGAGAATTGCGGCTACCTGAAAATATTCTATACCTGGTGGAGGGTAAAAGAAGGGAATTTGAGTGAGGGGTTGGGGGACTGTCTCCCAGATGAGACTATGCCCCTGAGGGGATGTGGATTCGTGGACTGTTGAGGTCAATGAGTGCGCAAGAGGCTCTGACGGGAGTGTTTCTATGACTATTGGGACGTCAGGAATGACTGAAGCCTCCTGATGAGGAAGAGCATCCTCTTTGTGAGTTTCGTTAGATGAGATGACACATACTTGATTAGAAGGATGAAGGAGTGGTGGTGCTCCATGGTATGTCCCTAAAAAGGATGGATCTTTAAAAATCCCAGGACCCATCTCGACAAGTGGATATGTGTCTTGGTTTGTGTGGATGAGAGGAAGAATGTTATCGAGGTTGGCAGATGGGTTAGGCTCATAATGTGAGACTTGGTCGATGGTTACGATCTTCCCATTATGGGGGAACATCATTGTCCGAAAGACGGAATATGCCACTGCCTTCATAGTGTACATGTAGCTACGACCGAACAGGATATTATAATCGAGTGGGGCGTCGATAACTTCGATATCAATGAGAATAGTCTTGCCCCTAAGTTCAACAGGGACATTTTGGAAGAGCCCTTCGGGAGAGGATGGGCGTCCATCATAAGCTCGTAATGTGATGGCAGAGGGTATGAGTTCTGGGGAACCAAGTTTCTGCCATACTGTTTTGGACATGATGCACGTAGATGCACCTTCATCGATGATACACGGATGAGTTGTGATGTTCCATATTTTCACTGGTATTTGAAAAGCGATCAAGGCGGGAAGATGAGGTTTTCCGCTATCAAGATCAAAGGTGATGAGTCGGGTATCTGTAGGGTCGACTTCCCCCAAGGCAGAAAGTAGTGATTTATGCTGGGTAGGACAAGTCTGAAGGACTTCCAAGACTGACATGGCAGCCGAGGATTGTGCTAAGTCATCTACCAAACTATAGTTATGAACTTCCCTAGCCTATGGGTTGTGGACATTCCTGCACAATGGGATGCGTGGGATGCGAAGCAATGTTTCGATGAAAGGGCGAAGGATCACCAAAGGGGGTCTCGATGGTGGAGGGTTTGTTTCTGGAGGGATGGAAGGAGACTCAACGAGTGTATGATACTGATGACTACGCATTTGTAGAAGGACTTCTTCCTCATTGGTGAGGAGAATTGTTCTCTCTGCTAGAGTGTTGGGGTTGAGGTATTGTCCCACCTGAGGTGGGGGATGTTGTGTGTCCTATTGGGTGTTTATCACACCTTGATGTGGAATAGGATTTTGCAGTACGGAAAGAGGGGGTTGTTGCATGTATTGTTGTGGTGCTTGCTGAGGGGCAGGTTATGCATGAGAATGGGGAAGACTACTAGAATCTTTCAACTATATGAAATCAACAATCTGGGGGAAATGATGAGTGTAATGGCCGAACTCACCACAAAGGGCACAAGGGAAGATGGTTTTAACATTATTTTTCCCTTGGTGTTTATTCTTATGATTTCCCCCTTAGGGGGTTTGGTTCCCTTGGTTCTGGTTGCCCCCAGTTAGTTGGTGCTATGGGGGTTGATTCCCGCCTTGACCTGGGTTGTTGTTATTCATGTTCTGTCTTTTCTTCTTGGCATTGTTTGATGGATGAGTTGGGTTGGCTATATTCAACTGTTCAAAACTTTGGTATTGTTGAGCAGGAGAGGGTTGAACAAAATTTACTCCCGCATGAGGATGTGGGGGAGCCATGGGTTGTGGAGAACCAAGAAATGGGAAGTATGGATTTTTTGGTGGTACCGATCCATAAGGTACATAGGAAGGCATAGTGATTTCACTAGGACTATAAGCTGATGTTGAGGGAGTACCACTGTTCATGGGAATAGGTGGATGTATGGGAGGTGCCGGTGGTAGTCCACTGATGGGTGGAGGAATAGCAACAGGGTATGGCTGTTGATAAGGGGGTGGGGGTAATAAGGAGTTCCCCCATATGCTGATGGGTATTGAGGTGTTCCATACATCGGTGGTGGTTGGGGTTGTAGACCATGGTGTGTGGCGACACCTATTAGTCCTGCTGAGTGAGACATCCCAGGTTTGTCTTGGCCGAATGGCACCGATTTTGGAAGATTAGGAAGTACCGTGTATAAGTATCCTGAATGTGCATAGATGAGGTCATACTATTGGTCCTTACTGATGGCTTCCTCTTCGGATGGAGGGAAGGTGGAAGCTACATCTTTTCAAAGGAGAGAGACAAGTGATCTAAGAAACTAGTCGAGACGTTGTTGCTTGGTGGTTTCTGCTTTACACAAACTACGTCACCTACGCCACTCATGAATGTGGTAAGCAATGTGTGTGGCTGAGGTTTGTTTGAAAAAGGTCAAGAATGCTTTGGCCAATGACTCAAAGGTTGTGTGAGATCCTGATTTTTCTTCGACATATCATCTAGCCGATGGGCCAGTGAGTGTGCATTGAAATAATCGCAGACTAATGGAATCATTCATAATTTTGTTGGAGGAGCACCATAGGTGAAAGGTCATGACATGGTTGGCAGGGTCATCCCTTTCCTTTCCTTCAAACTTTGGTATGTATGAACATAGTTTGGTTGACATTGCAGGCCATGTGGGATCATGCAATATGGGATCATTGGTGAGTTTAGTGAGATTCGGTATGTTGAGAGAGGCCAAATATGGCATTTTCAATGGGAGGGGAGGATTAGCTCCGACCATAGTGTGTTGTGAACCTGACCCGTGAGGGGGGCTAGGTGGGTTGGTGCTCCCTCCTTGAGAGGAAGTGGGTCCCCCACTTCCGTGTAAAGGAGAGAGAGTGAATGGATGACCTTGGGAAGTTGACCCAAGTAATGTAGAACCAAGAAAAGATGATCCTAAGATAGTAGCGCTCACAGGAGTGTGTGAAGGAGGTGCCGATGAGCGGGCACAACCAGATACTCCCCCTAAGATAGGAGGGAGGTTGAGAAAGTGTCATGAATGACGAGGGTTATGTGGTTCCCCTATGGTGTCAGACTAGCTGTGTGAATATGTGAAGAAAGTGGTGAGAGAAATAACAAGAGCCTTCGCGTAGACTGTTTACACAATATATATATCCAAATCAAACTGTAATCAGATGTGCATCATACACAAATGAGAAAGAAACATATATGTGGGTAAGTGGGTTTTGTCCGTGTAGGGGAATCAAAAAGAAAGAAAATGATCATGTCCTAGAAGACGTAATGTCCTTCCTCTCAAATAGCACTGGACCTTCCAATAGTACTCAATAGTGGGGTCTGAAGTCATTGGAAGAGAAACTAGTGAAGGATGAAATAATTGGTTATAATGAGGGGTAAAGGGGGAATATCCTGAAAGAGCTGGCGATATTTCCCAATAGCCACACAAAATTCAATCAAGGTGCAATTGCAACCCACAATTTCCACCTGGGTAGATGTCCTAATTTTGGCCACTTGGTACCTCGGTCAAAGTGCGGCATTTAGATTTTCGGCCTAAGAAATGGGTCACTGGCTCGATCCCGTCCAAGAGGTGGGTGAGTCAAGGGGGGACGCAAAGAACAAGCAGACATCGGCCTTCGACCCTTCATGGGTATCTCCTTGCCTTATGGTGATTGGAACACTTGACTTGGAGGATTTTCAGTTCCCTATTTGACAACCTCTATGTTTTGACAATGTGAGAACCAGATAACGGGGAGTTATTTGGATGCCTATGCCCGAAATCCTACCTAGACTAAAAAATTAATTTTGGCACCTCCTGTGGAGGAAAACTTAGTGAGTTTTTTGAAATATTTTAGATGTAGTTGTTTTTGGAGGTTGGGGGTGCAAACCAACCTCGTTGATTAAAAATGGGAGTGGATAGTCCTGTCAAGAAAAGATGGGGTATTTTTGGAATCCCTTTATAGGAAACTTACTTTGACCTTCACGTTTCAAGAGGAAGCTATGTGTGTGGTAAGTGAATTTTGTGTGTGAGTGAAAGTGCACCAATTTTTAGTGAATTAGATGTCACCTTGTTGCATGTGGACTTCGCTTGGTCCTTACAATAGTTTGATTACCTAATTAACTAAGTGCCTTTTGTACAACCTTGCATAATTCAAAATCCCTAGGAAGCTAGCATGTGGACATGTGGCTCCGTTACTATCCTTTAACTCCCTATTGTGATGTAATCTAAGAAAAGATTGAAACTATCCTAGATTGAACATGTGGCATGTATGGGCCCGTTACAAACCTTTAAACTTCCCTAGTGTTTTGATCTAAAAAAGAAAAAATTCAAACACTATCCTATCTTTGTAGCATGTGGGCATGTATGGGCCCATTACAATATTAAGATGTGCTTGAAAAAAAGAAAACTAAGAGGGGTCCCAAGAAGGGCCATTGTCCTCTCCTAAAGGTTTTAAACTTTGTTAATGCAAGAGTCACTGAAAGGAAGCTTGCAACATCAAGGTGACCAAGTTGTATCTTCTACTTTCAATTAATATGATACAGTGGCATGTCATTTTCCCATAAAGTCATTCTTACTTTATTGTGTAATTCCTTGATCATACACATAAGTTGAAAATTGAATATATTTTCCTATCTTCACTTTGGTTGGTTTGTTTTGTCTTGGTCTTGACCTCACAAGAGAACCATAGCGAAGCAGGAGCAACAGAGACCCTAGGAAGCGATACAAAGGTATGTCACTTTTTCCTCTTTACTATCTAATTCAATGGTCATAACTTAGGGAAAAAGTCATGTCCTGTCCTATTTTTTTCTAGATCCAAGTGGATCTAGGGGATATGTTAGTTTCTGCACCTACTGATTAGTCCGATAACATTCCACATACACAAAAGGTATGGATTTCTTATTTATATTTATAAGCTAATCAATTTGTATGGTATTGATGGATTTGTTCTCGCAAATCATTTGTCACTTGGACAATTTTCATGGAAGAAATGATAGCAAAGTATGAGGATACAAGGAGCAATACCTTCTTTAGCCAATTGATAAATCTCAAGAAAAAAGGTTCAATTACCAAGCACATTGAAAATTTCCAAAGATTGAATATAAAGGTAACCAATATTCCATATGAGCACTTGATTGATGTATTCATAGGAACTTTAAAGGATAACATTCAACACGAGGTTCGCCTTTGGGAACCCAAAT
>JZKD02S1945129.1:194052-231759 GCA_000966675.3 Picea glauca | reverse complement strand
ACCATAGAGTCAAGAAGGATTTTTTTGGGGATGGCCTTAAAACTAATGTTCAAAGGTTTGTGGTAGAATGTTTGGTTTGCCAACAAAATAAGGTGGAAACAATTAAGACCCCAAGTCTTTTACAACCATTATCCATCCCAGGTTAGTGTTGGGAGGAGGTTTCGAAGAATTTCATCACAGGGTTACCAAAGTATGAAGGAAAGATTGTCAACCTAGTGATTGTTGATAGATTGACCAAGTACGCACACTTTTGTTAACTCTCTCATCCCTTAAAATCTAGTACAATTTCCACTGCATTCATGGAGACATTTTAAAAGCTACATGGCGGCCCAAAGATTATTGTAAGTGATAGATATCCCATCTTCACTGGACATTTTTGGATAGAATTATTTTCTTGTTTGGCTACTCAATTGGCTCATATCTCATCCTATCATCCTCAATCTAATGGACAAACTGAGATAGTGAACAAATGTTTGGAAGGCTACCTTCATTGATTTGTCTTTGATAAACAAACACAATGGTTCAAATGGTTACACTTGGTAGAATGGTGGTATAACACTTCCTTTCATACTGCAACAAAAATGACACCATTTATGGCACTTTATTGATACCATCCTCCTTCCATCACTTCTTCTCTAAAAAAAAAATCTAAGGTTCAAGCAATGGAAGATCACATCAAGAATCAACAACAAGTTCTCCAAATCTTAAAGGACAACCTGATCATGGCACATAATCACATGAAACAACAAACAGATCAACATTGTAGTGAAAGAAGTTTTGAAGTAGGGGATTGGGTGTTTTCAAGACTACAACCATACAAGTAGATGTCCCTCAAGCAAGACAAGAAGGATAATAAATTATCACCAAAGTACTATGGCCCTTATAAGGTGTTGCAAAAGATTGGTACTATGGCATACAAATTGGAGTTGCCTGCATCTTCATGAGTACACCCAGTTTTCCATGTTTCATGCTTAAAGAAGGCTATAGGCAACAAGATCCTAGTCCAATATATATTTCCAGAACTCGACAAGGAAGAAAAAATCATATTGGAGCCTAAATCCATGAATGCCACAAGAATTCGCTAGCCAAGGAATAGATCCATTTCAGAGTATCTCATTAAATGGAGGAAACTACCGACTGAGGATTCCACTTGGGAAGATGAGTCTTTTATAAAAAAGAATCCAAAGTTACTCAAGCCTTTTAGACAACACTTGTCTCAAGGGGAGTGGCATGTTAAGCCCTAATATTGGCTCATTACCCCTTAATTGGGGCATATTATATTAGTAATGTTATTTTATTTATGTCGACTTTATGCCATTAGTTGTAATTATACCTCCTAGTCTCTTATATATACCCAGGAGACATTTTCATTTTGAATCATCTTGTACTTGAACATTTAAGTTGGGTAAAAGGAGGTTGCCCCCTCGAAGAGGCTTATTATTTAAAATTATCTCTTTTTCAAGGCATTGAGTACTTTTTCTGAGGTTTTTCTATGCTATATTGATATTTGGTTCTTATCAATAAAAATTTTGTTATCTGTTGCTGTTGCATCTGATTTTGAAGTAGAACAAATGGATGTGAAGACACCATTCCTGCATGGGGATCTGGAAGAAGAAATCTTAGTGAAGCAACCAGAAGGTTATGCTGTGAAAGGAAAGAAGGAGCTAGTATGCAAGATGAAAAATTCCCTGTATGGTTTAAAACAATCACCAAGGATTTGGTATCAAAAATTTGATACTTATATGCTGGGACTTGGATTCACAAGAAGCAAAGAGGATCACTATGTGTATTCTAAATTAATTGGTGATCATTTGATTTGTTTGGTTTGGTATGTGGATGACATGTTGCTGATAGGAAACAACAAGAAGATTATCCAAGATGTGAAAACTGAGTTGTCCTCTAAATTCAACATGAAGGATCTTCGTGCTTCAAATTTCATTTTGGGCATGGAAATTAAAAGAGATCGAAAAAAGAGGAAACTCTGGTTAAATCAGAGAAAATATGTCAAGACAATATTGCATAGATTTCATATGTAGGAATGTAAACCGTTCAAGGCTCCTATTCCTGTTGGTGTAAAGTTATCTGTGGATCAATGTCCCAAGACACATGAAGAAGAGGAGGAAATGTCTCATGTTCCATATGTGAGTGCAGTTGGCAGTTTGATGTATGCAATAATCTGTACTAGACCAGAAATTGCACATGCAGTGGGATTTTTGAGCAGGTATATGTCAAAACCAGGGAAGGAGGATTGGACAACAGTAAAAAGGGTTTTTAGGTATTTGTGTGGCACTGCTAGCTATGGATTTTTCTATAGAGGAAGACTGGGATTGGATAGAGTGGTGGATATACATGGCTTTGTGGATGCAGATTGGGCTGGAGATTTGGATCGTAGGATATCTACAAGAGGGTATGTGTTTAACCTGTTTGGAGGAGCAATAAGTTGGATGAGAAAACGATAGGCTGTGGTGGCACTTTCAACTACAGAATCTGAATACATGGAAGCCACTCATGCAAGTAAGGAAGTAGTATGGTTACAAAGATTGTGTTCAGGTATTGGGTTGGTACAACAAGTTGTAAGGATAGAGTGTGACAGTCAAAGTGCAGTTTTTCTGGCAAAGAACCTTGCTTATCATTCAAAGAAAAAGCACATTGATGTTCAATATCACTTTGTAAGAGACATGATTGAAGAAAAGAAAGTATCACTTATGAAGGTGGACACTTTTAAGAATGTTGTAGACTAATTAACAAAATCTTTGAGCACTCAGAAGTTCTCTTGGTGTAGAGGATCCATGGGCATTGTTGCCCTGGATTTTTTACTATGTAACTCTGTAACCCCCTTTATAAAAAGAAAACAACAAGTGGGAGAATTTTGGGTATGTGTTATATTCGGGAAACATGACACCTACCTTGGGAAACGTGTCATGTATTTAGGTGGTTTTTTAGCACATGGTTTTTTTCGATGGTTTTCTATTTTTGGTTAAGGAATTAGGGTTTTGGACTAATCTAGGTCATTGGGTTAGGGTTTTGGATGTTGTTGGCTACTATATGTATATTGTATTGTAAACAATGTAACACAATGAATGAATATAGAACATGTTGGTTTTCCCGATTTGGGTTTCCAGGGGAAAAATCTCTGTGTAATGTTTGTATTTGCCATTGTATCTTTTCAATTCTTTTTCTAAATATCTGTTTGCAATAGATATTGTACAAGGTTATAATTTATATGACAGGCATAAGATTTTAAGGAATTATGCTTGTTAATGTTGAGTTATTTAGAAAATGTTTCTTCATGATAAAATCAAGGTTGATTCCAAGGGTGTTCTTGGAAGAAGTATATTTTTTGGCACAGAGTCATCTTTTTGTTCTAAATCTTCCTTGGAAAAAATATGCTTCTAAGGGTTCTAAGACATTTTTTTTATGTTTTGAATTTTCTGGTCAAGACCGCATAACCTATTTCCTTTTATCTCCTTTTCCCTTCTATTTCGATGGATGTTGCTTTGGAATGTGCTTATAGATATTTTTTTTCATGTTCTATAATTGCAGTCTTGATTCTGAAGATAAACTTTGTTTTGGGTTTTATTCAGGTTTTGTTATTATTGCATTTGATAGTACTGTTGGGACTACCTCAGGGGTATTTTTGACTAATTTCAACCGTCAAAAACTGTGGATTGTTGTTTTAAGTCCTATAAAAAATGGTCTCATGCAACCTTTTGTTGATCATGGTGCTCTCCCCTTTCTTGGAAGGCTTCAAAGTTTGACAACCATCATTAGGTTATTTTCACCTTGATCACAACCTTTTTCCTTCTCTTAAAATATTCTATTCCTTTCTTTCATTGTTTCCACCACCTATAGTGGATTTTATTCATATATCCATATCAGGGTATAGGTTTTACATCGGAATAGATTTTTTTGGTTATCATATACCATTTTTTAATACTGGCAACAAAGTTCATAACAACTTTTATGAAGATTCATTTTTCAAAAGATCTTGGATTTTGATTTCAGGTTGATATTATCTCCCTCATTTTTTTCCTTAGACTTGAAGACCTTAAAGACACTCACTATCCCATATATCATTCTATTTGGACCCCCACCTTACAAACAATGTTGATTTAGGATTTTTTCAATCAATTTACTCTTGCTCCACTAAAAATGTTAATGAATAAATGACTGAGTGATTGATTTCCCTTGCACCATGGGTTATGTTGATGATTAATTAATTAGATTTATTGCACTATGGACTAATGATTATGCCTAAATGATTAATATTTATAATTATTTGCACACATTGTAACAATGTTGATGTATGATTTCCTACATGCTTAGATTAATTGCACGCATTGTAATGATGTTGGTTTATGTTTAATTTGATATTTAGATCACCCGTGCACCTTGAAATTATGTTGATTGATGGTTGAATTCAATAGTTGATTAATCACGTGACTTGAAATAAAATGGATTTTTGCCCTTGTTCCATGAAAATAAATTAAGGTTGATTACACTTGCACCTTAACTTATGTCATTATATGATTGATTTAGTAATTGAATTATCTTGCGCCATGAACAATAGTGATTTTGATTGATTGATCTAGTTGGTTTTTGGACTTGATTGTTTTAGTGGGATGCATACACCTCCATGTTCCTTAGCACAATCGCCACCCCTGAGACCTTAAAAGGTCAAAATCGATCGGATGAATCTTGGGCTTGAGATTTTCTTATGTGTCTTGGAGGTCCTAACCTTGAAGGGTAGTTTGAGTGGGTCATTTCTCTCTATTATATTATTTAATGAGTTTATCTTGTGTCACCATTTATGATACTTGTCGATTTGTGTCATTATCTAATACAATGATGTGTTAATTATGTGTCATTACTAATTTTGGTTGACGCGTTGGTTGCGTCTTTATGGCTTACGATGATGATTCACTTGTAATGTTTTTAATTATGATGTCATTTATTAGGAATTTCTATAAATTATGTGTTGAAATTAATTTCCTAATGCTTTAAAAAAAATTACCTTTCGTTCTTCATTTTCCTAGTCGTAATGGAGGAGTCATTGCAACTATAGCTAAGGTGGTGTTGAAAAACACTCCTATGTTTAAGATATCCATGGTATTGGTTTTCAAGTGTTGACGAGTAATGAGGAAGAAGAATAGGATGTCTCTTTCCAAATGGAATGGATTAAATGGGATCCTCCAACCATGGATGGTATAAATTATCTTGTCATGTAAATCCCAAGTTTTTTTCCATTACATCTTCCATTTCCTCTCCTCCCATTTCCATTTCTATTGAATAACGTTTCTTTTACCTCTTCTCCATAAATTTACTTGTCTCTACACTACACATGTTTTAATCACCATGTTTCAATGATAAAATATGGAGAATGAGGGAAAATGCATAGGTTTCTTCAAATTTAGGAATAGTGTGAAAGGAAAGAGGTAGGTAAATTCAAAATTAAATGTCACATCCTCACATATTTGTATGATTTCATAATTATATATCTAATGTTTATGTTAGCACTGAGATTCACCCTTAAATTGGAGGAGGATAAGCCCAATACCCATCAAAATGTTTTTCGAGGTAATTTTTATGAATGGATGGACAAATCTCAATAAAATATTGTTTTAACACAAAAAATGGAAAAGAAATGCATAAGGAAATGAGGTCCTCATTAACGTCAATCAGTGGTTTAAGTTTAAAGGTGAGCAGAAGGAAGAGTTAGTGAGAAAGGTGGACAAGTATTCCATGAGCATCTGACCTTCAAGCAGCTTGGTGAAGAAAAACACAAGCACAAGAGCACTCTTGAACTCAAGTTTCAGACACTGAAATATGTCACAATGGAATAATAATCAAACCTCCATTACCATGTGACTACCACAACTCGTTTGGATCCTCCATGCACGAGCATTTTAGCATAAGGGGAAACAAAATAACAAAATAAAAGTATTGGAATAGGTCACATCAACATTATAATCAAACCTACATTACAATACAACCATAACCATCATTTGGATCCTCGATGCATGAGTGCTTCAACATAGTTTAAATAAAAGAGATGAAAGAAGTTGACTTATATTAATGCGAAAGTCTCAAGTCTCATACATAACTAGAGAACATCTCTGGCTTCAAAATACTACAAAATAGGGAGCTCATCTCAACCATCAAATACCTTAAAAAAATCTTGAACTGATCTATTTATAATCAACTCAGTTAATCACTGCCAAGGATGTGGTCTGGCCATCCCATTGAAATCTTTATGTTTGTGCATCCTTCTGTCAGATTGTGCGTGTTTTCTCTGGTCAAACGCAAACTTGGCTCAGTATGGGCCTATAAGAAGAAGTCGCCCATTGTTGTACCTTGGGCTAACAACTCTATCTTCTTAGCCATAATCTACATTCTCTCTATTTATGGACTGAGTTGAGGTTTCAACTACTAGTCCCTTCTCATTAACTGAATCCTTCCTGGGATTGGAGCATGGTGGGACAACTATTGGGTGACCACCTGTCTCTATTGTATAAGGCATCATATGCGCATGTGATTTCAGGGCCGTGGGAAGCGGTTTAGGCCCACACCACTTTCGGGACCAAAACTCACCCTCCTCTGCCACATAGCCTCCTCACAAAACAATGGTTAGGATTTTTGCCTTCTCAAGGCCTTTTATCGTCCGATCATGTTCTGGCCCCAAAATAATCTGAGGTCATTGATATGAACATGACTTAAGATCTGGTCACACCGATTACTTTAGTTCCCTTTCCAAATATTTTATTCACCTTCCAACTGTGCTTGGAGATAGTGCTACATCGAACTGGATAGGGGAGAGGAATATTCGTTGCTAACAAATGCACCTTCCTTCTCACCTACATCCATTGTTGTCGCTCACGACTATGTACAATTTTATGTGATAACACTTGGATCCAAATGGGATGACATGTTCCCTGCGAGCTACTAAGAATGTGCAGTTCTAGTTCCTTAGATTTTGGTTTATGGAGTGACTTACTAATACCGAAAATAAAAATAAAGTGGTAATTACAATGGTGGAAAGGAAGTCATGGATTAAACAAAATATTTCCTCAGAAAGTGCCCATTTATAGGGCCACCAAAAACTTTGGAATCCTCCAAGCTCTGCAACTTATAGGTGTTATTTGAAAATACTTTAGAAATATTGAAAGGACCAATCCATAAGGCTTCAAATTTACCATGTTTGTATTTGTCTTTCTTAGGGGCATCCCAATTGAGCACCATATATTCTAACTAAAAATATTCCTTTGTTTCCCTCTCATCAAAGGATCATTTTATTTTCTGTTGGTGATCTTAAGATTTATCAAGCACCTTCTCCCTAGCTTATTGTACTTCTACTAGTTGTTGTATCCTCATGACCATATCATCAAGTTTTCCTTTGTAGTCCTGGAGGATTTTTTCCATAGGAAAGGCAAGCTGAGTAAGAAAAATAACCTCATCCCCATATACAAGACGAATAGGGGAAAAACCCAGTGACCTATTTGTTGTAACTCTGTCAGCCCATAATGCAAATTTCAACTTTGAGTCCTAGGCTTTCTTGTTGTGTTCTAACAATTTTTTGATGATATTTATGAGGCTCTTGTTAGAGGACTCTGCTAAACCATTTCCCTGAGGGTATTAAGAAGTAGAATGGATTAATTTAATCCCATACAGTTCAAAAAAATTGATCAATGGTTCAACTTTGAAGGAGGCAACATTGTCTATAACAATCTTTCATGGACAACCAAATATGGACATGATATCCTCAAGAAATCTAAGGATTACCTTGTGAGATGATATTCATGTAGGAATGGATTCTATCTACTTGGTGAAATAATCAATGGCAATCAAAATCCACCTGTGCTGCTCACTTGAGGCTAGGTGGATTTTTCCAATGAAGTCAAGACCCCACTTTTGAAAAGGTCTAGAAACCACCACATGCTTCAAGGGAAAATGTTTTAGCTACTTATTTTAGGAAAACCTTTGGCATTTGATGCAAGCTCTAATCCTTGCACAAACATAAATAAGAAGGCTAGGCCATAAATACCCAGCTCCGAGGATCTTATAAGTCGTGGTCCTCCAAAAATGATGGCCCCCACATAAGCTGTCATGGAAATCAACTATAGCTTTTTGGGCCTCTTGTGGGTCCAAACATCTCAAAAGGACACCAAGGGGATCCTTCCAATAAAAAACCTTATCAATGAGACAATATTTAATTTCTTAGAGTTTCAAATATCTTACCTTGTTCTTATCCAGACCATTAGGAGGCCTCAACTTTCACAAAACGTATATGATGTATTTATGCCAGGCTCATTCTATCAGGTTGGAGCTGACATGATACTCTTTATCAACAACCTCAACTTGTTGATTTTTTGAGTTTATGTTCATGAAATTAACAACTAAATCCTTGTAGTTTGATTCAGCTAGCAGCCTGGCTAAATCTTCGCCTTTCACCAATTTAGTTTTCTTTATTTCAAGGTCAAATTCCATAATTTTAGTGATCCATTTTCTTCTCTTCCCATCTATGTTAGGTTGGATCAATATATCTTTCACTGAGGATGAAGGGACATATGAAACGATATTTGAATGAAGAACATATACTCTGAAATCCTTGAGGTATTTGACCAAAGAATATGCCTTCTTCTCCATGATATCATACCTTATTTTTGCATCCCTCAATGCTCTTCTGAAAAAGGAAATAGGTTGCTCTAACCCCTTTGTATTTTTCTGGAGAAAAAAAGTAGCCAATGTGTGAAAAGAGGCAAAGGAAAATATAATAAATTCCTTAGAATAGTCAAGGATGATGTGTACAGGTGCTTCGTGCTTCATTCAAAGCCTTTTTTAATTCGTCAAAATAATCTCGAGCTTCAGAAATCCATTTCACCTCATTTACTTTTATAAGCATGGCTATAATGTTCTTAACCAACTCAACAAAATTAGAAATGAATCTTCTCAGAAAATTGATTTTACCCAAAGAAAGACTGAACCTCTTTCTTAGATTTGGTGAAATATAAGGCCTAGATGTCCTCTACTCTACTTGGATCAATTCTTACTCCTTATGCTGACACAGTATGCCCCAATAATTTACCCTCTTTCATAGCAAACAAAGATTTCTTAGGATTGAGGGAGAGACCAAACCTTCTACACTTTAGAAAGACCTTTTTCAAATGATGACAATTCTCTTTGCGATAGCTTGAGAACACTATAATGTCATCCAGATAGATGACTACAAATTTGTCTTTGTCCCCAGTAAAGGCAATGCCAATGTCTCACTGAAAGGTTTCTCTTGCATTCATCAATCCAAAGGGAATTTTAGCATACATGAATGTGCCCCAAGGAGTAGTGAAGGTTGTCTTCTCTTTGTCTTCGGGAAGGAAAGAGATCTGGTTGTAGCTAGAAAATCCATCAAACATAGACATTCTAGATGAACCAGTCACTCTCTGCAAAATGTGATCCATCTATGGAAAAGGGTAGTTATATTTTTTGGAGCTCCTATTCAAATTCCTGAAATCAACACATAACCTGATTTCCCCATTATTCTTCCTCACAAGAACCAAGTTAGCCACCCATTCTGAATATCTCAAAGGAATGATGATCTGGGCATCCAACATATTTTTCCCTTTTTTTTCATAATAGTCAACATCATGGGATTTATCTGTCTAAGTTTCTTCCTGAAAGGTTTGACCTCTTCTTTCAAAGGTATTTTGTGTTCCATGATGTTTGTGTTATATGTCCTTAAATATTCATATTTCCAAGCAAAAACATCAGTAAACTCCTTCAAAATATTGACATACTCAACCCTTTGTTCCTTTGATAAACTACTAGACAATTTAACATACTTTGGATCTCCCTATGTTCATTGCATTCAATCACATCAACATCTTTAGTTGAAATTTTAATCTTTACAACAACATCATTTCTATCAAACAATTTCTCCAAGGGGACATATCCTTTTGGAATATGGTTACTAGGTAACTAAACAATATGATGGTCAACAATTTTATCATAAAAACATCAGCATGAGGGATTTCTTCAGTATCTTGATCTTGATCAATATATAAAGAAAATAATTCATCTACAGTCTCAAGAAACTTTTGTATCTCAATATCATCCTCAAATACCTTCCAATGTTTGACATTGTCGGGAATATAGGGTCTATACTTTACTTCCACATCATACTTGAGTTTGGGGGGGAAAGGAACTTTGAACTTACTTGCTGAAACAACCGAGGAATCTAATATAGTGTTCTCCTCTCTTGGAACAAATGAAATATTAAAATACAAGAAGAAACTATCAACAAGATCCCAGACTTCATTTTCGTAGGCCCTTAACCTAGGGTGCTTGTCTTGATACCAATTTCTGACTTTATGAACAATAAACTCAACATCTCCAAACATTGCTAGCTCCTCAATATTCATGTCTTTGACATCCCTCAATCCCAAAACAAGAGCCTCATATTCTACCACATTGTTTTTTGTTTCAAACTCAAGTTTGTAAGACAAGGATATGGTCTCTTGGGTGGGATAAATGAAGACTACCCCAACACCAACATTCTCCAAACAAAGGTATTGGGAGGAGAGTCTTCACAAGAAGTGATGGGATGCTTTTCGATTTCAATAGGTCTTTGAAGAGAATCAATGAGTTGTAACATATTGGTTCCTAAATTAATGCCTATTGAAAAAATGGGGTGGTTGGTCGGATTTTCTTCATCACTGATAATGTAAGCAAGTTGTGATTCCATGTAAATCCTTCTATGTTCCCCCCCAAACATAGGAATAGTGGCATATGAAACATCCATCTGCAAATTCCCCCCCAATATTTTGTTCCAATATTTAAACAAGATCATTCCAAAGTTAGGGGGGACATCATCCACCACAATATCCATGATGACACTTTTCATTGGCAATTGGAACAGAGAAACAACTAGGTCCTTGATAACCCCAAGACACTTCACCTTCCTGGAATCAAATAAGTACAAGTCATGGTAAGTTTTTGTAACCTCCAACCTAAGATCATCCATGAAAGTCTTAGGAATGAGATTATGACATGACCCTGAATCCATCAAATAGTTGTGCAAAACTTTATCATGAATTTTCAATGATCTATAGAAAGGAGGGGAGGAATCATTCCTATCCTCTACCAAAGGCCCTAGTATGACAGTTGGTTTTTCATCTTGGAGGTTGACTGAGTCTGTGGGATGAGATGAATTTTTAGGCTGCAACATTTTCGAAAGGTACCTCTTGAAATCCTCATTCTTAACTAGGTCCAAGAAAGGTACATGGATTTTAATCTTTTGAATCTCATTCTCGAAGCTAAAAGAGGAGGGATGCTTTAGAATCTCCTTAACTTTTGGGATAGGAATATTAACCACTGGCTGGGAATTTTGTGCCTCTTTTTCTTTGTTTCTAGCTGCCACACTCTTAACAGGATTCATTGTTGTAGTAGGTTGATTAGGAATGTCAGGCTCTCCATCTTTCTTCTTGGACCTTAGGTTGTATCTATTTTGATTTCCACAAGTCCTTTCCCCTTTACTCAGCTCATTTACTTGGTTGTTCATGAGAGACTCTTTATATGTATATTGGGTTAAATGAGGATATGAAGAGGTGTCACCTAGACAATGGATTTTAGGATGTGCATCTTCTTCCTCCCCTTCTTCATTAGTAACAAGGTCATTTTGGAGAGGGGATTGAATTTTTTGATCGTTACTATCCCTATTTATTTGATCTCTTTGGATTACTTGAGGGGCATAATTGGGTCTTCTAAAATTACCCCTATTATCAGCATTATGGGGGTTCCTATATCTCTTCCTTCCTTCAAATTTCAATTTCTCAATTTTTGTAGAAAGTGATTTTACCATTTTTGTCAAATCATCAACTTGAGGGTAGGAAGCAGAAGATTCATAGGTTGAAGTTTCATACCTACATCTTCTTTTTTCTCTATCATATTTACTCCTAAGCTTTTCAACTACCAATATATTAGACTCTACTTCATGGGCTGCATCTTGCATATGAGCTAAAGAGGTAGCTCTTCTTTCTCTCAATAGGAGGAAAAACTCAGGGTAAAAAGAATTCGCATAAGTAATCTTGGAAAAGGTTTCTGTAGGATTTATTTTAGTGAGAATATTATTGTACATCTTGTTAAACCTCTTCGCGAAGTCTGAAAAAGATTCCCCCTCTTTCCTCTTAAGTGACCCAAATTTTGTAATATAATAAAAAAAATCTTTTTTATCCCCCCAATGTCCTAAGAATGAATCATCCAGAGCCTCAATCCCATCAATAGATCCAATATTTAATCCCCTAAACCATTTCCTAGCCTCACCATCAAGGCTTTGTACAAAAACTTTGATCCACACATCTTCATTTTCAATGATCTGATTTTCTACATAACTATAAAAAGATGAAAGGTGTTCTTTTGTAGTTATGTCTTCCTCCCCTATGAACTTGGGCATGTACTTAAGGTATTCTCCAGTTGGGAGAGAATTCGTATACTGAGGTAAAATAAGAGGGGCATATCTAGAAGCCACTATGGCATACATTATGTTTCTAGGAGGATTAGCACCTTCCATTGGGATGCAAATTGTAGGAGAACTAGGGGGAGATGGATTTTGGACAGGTATGATTGGAGTTGTGTTTCCAAGGGGAAGGGGTTGAGTGTTGGGGAATAATGGTATAGGGTTCAAAGGAAAATAATTCCCCCCCTCTTTAGATACAACAACTTTGACATGAGGAGGAGTAGGAAAAACCAAAGTGGGAAAATATTCTAAGCTCCTGGGTCTAAACCACTTTACAATATCAGGGGAAACATGGGTGTCAAAACATTCTCCTTCTAAATGAAAACCAAAATGGGGGAATTCAATAGGAAATATTTCAATATATAAACTTCTGGGAACTCCAATAGATGGTATAAAAGGATAGTTAGATGCAACGATTGGAGTTTTAAAAGAAGAATCATTTAAATTACCGGAATCACATGGTACAATAGTTGAAAGCCCTTCTTTAGAGGTCTTTCCTTTCTTGATAATATTTTTCATGTCATCTTCAGGTGTTTCTAGAGGCAACTGTGGAGTAGACCTCGTGTGTCTACCTTTGGGATCCACAACTGAAACATTGGAGTCGCCATGTTGAAGTTGCAATATTCAAGGTATTGATTTCTGATGTAACTTTAGAATCAGAATTTTTGTCGTTCAATCCCAGAGAAATGTCTTCAATTTGTTCCCCGAAAAAAATTCCAAGAATTTTAGCACTGAAGTCACCCTCAGATTCTAGGATGATAATACCAGTACCCATCAAAATGTTTGTGGAGGTAGGTTTTATGAATGGGGTTTAAATGGACAAAGATCAATAAAATAATGTTTTAACATAGAAAATGGACAAGAAATGCATAAGGAAGTGAGTTCCTCATTAACTTTAGTCAATGGTTTAAGTTTAAAGGTGAGCATAAGGAAGACTTAGTGATAAAGGTTGACAAGTCTACCATGAGGATCCATCTTTCAAGTAGCTTGGTGAAGAAAAACTCAAGAACAAGAGAACTCTTGAACTCAATTTTTAGACACTAAAATATGTCACAACAACATAATAATCAAACCTCCATTACCATGCGACTACCACAACCCGTCTGGATCCTCCATGCACGAGCATTTCAGCATGAGGGGAAATAAGATAACACAAGGAAAGTATTGGAATAGGTCACAACATCATTATAATCAAAACTACATTATAATACAACCACAAACCTCGTCTGGATCCTCCATGCATGAGTGTTTCAACACAGTTTAAACAAACAGATGAAAAAAATTGACTTCTATTAATGTGAAAGTATCAAGTCACATACATAACTAGAGAACAACTCTAATATCAACATATTACAAAATAGGGAGATTTTCTCAACCATCGATGACCTTAAAAAAATATAGAACTAATATATTTATAATCGGCTCAGTTCACCACTAGGGATGTGTTCTAGCCATCCCATTCAAAGTTTTACATTTGTGCATGTTTTTCTCATACTGTGCGCATTTCCTCTTGTCAGATGTAAACTTGTCTTAGTATGGGCCTGCAAGTAGAAGTCGTCCATTGTTTTACCTTGGGATGACATCTTTGTCTCCTTATCCATAATATCCATGCTTTCTATTTATGACCTGAGATGAGGCTTCAAGTATTGGTCCCTTCTCATTAACTGAATCCTTCTCTGGATAGGAGCGCAACATGATGACTATTGGGTAGTTACCTGTCACTATTGGATAAGGCATCATATGCGCATGTGATTTCAGGGCCGCGGGAAGCAGTTTAGGCCCACATCACTTCCAGGCCTGAAATGCACCCTCGTACGCCACGTAGTCTCCCCGCAAAACAATGGTTAGGATTTCGGCCCGCTCAAGGCATTTTATCATCTGAGCATGTTGTGGCCCCAAAATGATCTGAGGTCATTAATATGAATGGGACCAAAGATATGGGCTCGCCGATTACTTTAGCGCCCCCACCAAATATTTTATCCACCTGCCAACATTGGAATCCTTCCAACTGCACTTGGAGATAGAACTACATCGAACTACACATGGGAGGGGAATCTTCGTTGTTGTAAACTTCACCTACCTACTCACATGCGTCCATTGTTGTCACTCGCGACTATGGAAAAATTTATGTGATAACAATTTCATTAAGAGATAATGTAATTTTGTGTCACTGTTAATAATTTTAGTCGATGGAGTTACCAGAGGATGCACGGATGGAATTAGGGATTGGGTAGTATTTTAAAAAATGTCAATATATTGGCCCTTTACACTCATAGGGGCCTTACCTTACATATCAATATATTATTGGTTCATTCATAAAAACGGGTTTCAAAATGTGAAAAACAGAGTCAGTATATTGTAGGTATTAGGGAGAGGTGGAGGGGGATGTGGGCACATGGTGGTTTATAGGACTTGTGGGGTATAAAAGGTGGTATCTAGTAAAAATAGGTCATATCTAATAAAAATATGTCTTTTTTTATTGGAAATGTATGTTGGTATGGGGGTTCAATAAAGTGATTTATGGAGGTGTTTATCAATATCTAGTCAAATTAGAGGTACTCTTTAATATCCCACGAATGCACATTCTATGCCATAACTTCAATGAATGGCAACCCTATGTTTAGAATATGTTATATATGTATTCACAATCTCCTACGCTTTCCTCATTCTATCATGTGGACTTGAGGAAAAATAATGTGAAAATGTATGTTATATTTGAAAACTTCCTGCCCCTTTAAATATGATCAATCATGCCCAAGGAAACATAATTTAATATTCAATTATTTGGAATTCCTTATTTAATCTAAACATTTTCCAAATTTGACCTTTTTCTACAACTCATAATAAAGGTAAGGGAAATCAATATTTTTTCTTTAAAATTTGGAAAGAATCACTTTGGATTGACAAAATCGTAGATATCAATCATTAACATTTCAAAATTAGGTTTCCATAAGGGTATTTGAGAGAGATGATTCAATTTTTTCATTAAAAACAATGATTTCAACAATTAAAAATTTGAATTTCAATAAAGATTTTGTCACCATTTTGTGTTGATGTCTAACCATAAAATGTAGGAATCATAGAACACTTATCCTTCTTTTTTCATAGTCTAAACATTCGATAAATTAGACAATTTCTGGTCACTGAAAATAAATGTAAGGAAAATTAACATTTTTTATTTGAAATTTGCCCAAATTGTTTTTGGCTTGATGGATTTAGAGAAATCAATTACTAACATTTCAAAATTAGGTTGTAATAAGGGCATTTGAGGATGTTGAATCCATTTTTTTATTAAAACAACGATATCAACAATCCAAAGTTGCAATTTCAACAAAGATTTTATCACTAGATTGTGTTCGTGACAAGCCAAAAATATTCAATATAAGAAAATGTTTAGTTTTCTTATTTTTTAATTTTCTATTCTAAAAGTTATATGAATATGACTTTTTCCAATCACTAAAAGTAAAGATATTGGAAACCAACATTTTTTGTTTGCGATTTTCCAAGAATCATTTTGAATTGATAGAATTGCATATATCAATCATTAACATTGCAAAATCATGGTGAAGTATGGGTATTTGAGGGTGGTGAATTCATTTCCACATTAAAACAACAATTTCCACAATCCAAAATTGCAATTTAAGCAAATGTTTTGTTACTAGAATCTGGTGAAGTCATAAAAAATTTATGCTTTCCATAGTCTAAACATTTTGTGAATTTGACCTTTGTTTTCCATTCAAAATAAGGGTAAGGGAAATCAATCTTTTTTGTTTGAAATCTAGGAAAAATAATTTTGGAATAATGGAATTGAAGATGTCAATCATTAACATTTCAAAGTTAGGTTGCACTAGAGGATTTCAAGAGTGTTAAATCAATTCTAACTTTAAACTCAATGATTTCAACAATCCATAATTGTAATTTCAATAAAGATTTTATGATTAGATTTATGTGATTATGAACCAAAAAAATTCAAAATCATAGAACATTTATCCTTGTTCTATTTTAATTTCATAATCTAAACATTCTACAAATTTTGGATTCATGGAAATGAAAATATCAATAATTAACATTGCAAAATCAAATTGTGGTAGGGATATTTGAGAGTGTAAAATCCATTTCCACTTTAAAAGCAACATTTGAACAAATACAAAATTGTAAATTCAAAAAATAGTTTATGACTAGATTCGATGATGACAAAGAAGGAAAATTCTAAAAATAAAAAAAGCATTTATCCTTCTTCCTTTAAAAAAAATGGTGTTTACCGCTTAGGGGATAACAAATAATTAGAGTAAATTGTATACTTCTTATCATTTTCATTAAAATTTGACTGTCCAAATAAAATGTGTTTTTTTTCAAAAAAAAAAAAAAAAAAACAATGGACTTTTATAATTTTGTTTCTCACTCTCTTTTGAGATTAACAAGATTTATTGGAAAAAAGGAAAATGTTTTAGAAATGATTTTTTTATAATTTTGTTTTAAGTAACAAGGTTTAACAGATAAGTAATGAAATAGATTAAATATTTTTCAAATTTTCATTTATATAATTGAACACGATAGAAGTGAATGTATGAAAGTCATTATGTGTTTAGTAAGTTATGAGGTCAGTGAATTAACATTTTATATCATTAGTAGGGTACATTAAACATAAATGATATTAATTCTCAACCTCCTATATATCACAAATTTTACAATTTTTTTATCTCATGATGTTTTAGGTTTATTTCGATGAGGTAATTAGCATTGGTGTCGAATTTAACAACATACATTTTGTTATCTAAGTTTAGATATTTGGAAAAATAATTTTAACCCACAAGATAGGATTAATTAAATCAGTGTAGTATTTAGTTTTCATTAAGAGTTGAGTTGTCACTTCAAGTATTATATTTAATTTTTGTATTTAAATTTTGTATACATAACATACTCAATATTTATAAATAAATATCATTACCAACTTTTATGTTTCAATAGTTAAGTCAAGATTTTGAATCCCTAACTTTATCTCTCTTTATCCTAAGATGTCAACTACTTATACTAAAATAAATAACAAAAAAATATGATTGTCACTAAAAGAAATAAAAAAATGAATATCATTACTAAAAGTGAACAACTAATATTTATATTATACTAAAATAAATAAATAAAAAATAAAATATGATTACTAAAAGAAATGAAAACTAATATTTATATTATACTAAAATAAATAAAAATATGGTTACTAAAAAATGAAAAGATGAATATCATTACTAAAAGTGAGTAACTAATATTTATATTATATAAGCATGATTTAAGAATCTCTGATCTTATGATGTCTACTACTTATACTAAAAAATAAATATAATTACTAAAGAAATAAAAAGATGGATATCATTACTAAAAGTGAGCAACTAATATCTATATTATATGTAAGTATGACTATGTCTAATACTTATACTAAAAAATAAAAAATGAATATAATTACTAAAGAAATAAAAAGATGAATATCATTACTAAAAGTGAGCAACTAATATATATATTATATATAAGCATGACTTAAAAATTCACAAAAATAAATTTGAATCCAATTAAAAAGAAATGACTTAAGAATCTCTTAATCTAATGTCTACTATTTATATTAAAAAAATAAAAAATAAATATAATTACTAAAGAAATAAAAAGATGAATATCATTACTAAAAGTGAACAATTAATATCTATATTATATAAGCATGACTTAAAAGTCCACAAAAATAAATTTGAATCCTATTAAAAAAAAAATGAATTCAATTAAAAGAGATGATACATACCCAAATTTCATAACCATACAAGAAAATACTTAGAATACCAAAATATTGAATATGATTTGTTTGGTTAAAACCCAATCCCATAATTCAACATTTCTACATATATATATTCAACATCACACTTAACTTTCCAAATGCGAATAATTTTGTTCTCGATATCGTGATTCTAATTTAAATATCCATAACACCTACAAGTTTGTGAAATTGGAACTTTTTATGACTGCTATCACAATACAAAAGTGAAATATAATTTTTTTCATGATTTAATTATTATAATATTAATCTTAAAGTAAAAGATAAAAAAAAAAAATGATTTAATTATTATAATATTAATTTTATCAATATTAATATTAATAGTCTATTTATCACTTGTATATAAAAGTTGGTGAATGTTGAGTTAGTTGGGATAATTTTAAGGATGAAAATGTAGAAATTTTGGTGGATTTTACTAGTTCTTAATATGCAAACTATAAAATATTTGGAAATATTTTTGTAAAAATGTTATAATTTTTAACGATTTTATATAGTTTTTATAAAATTTGGGCTACTTTTAAGGTAAAATAATTTTATTCTATAGAATTTGACGAATAAGTTTTAGAAAAAATGGAAATTGGAAAATCTTTATTTTGAAAAAAAACATGGAAAATTAACTCATGGATGAAATTTAACCCCTAAAAGTTTCCCTCATTATCATCAATAATTTTCACAACCTTAACCTTAATACCAAGACACTTTACTCAATTTTTTTTTTTAAATAGAAAAAAAAATATTTTAAACCAGAACAATTGGCTTCAATTGAATCGTGAATATTGAGAAGAATTATTCATCTTGTGACAAAGTCCAAGTCTACAATAATTTGCCTATTGTGATATATTGTTTCTGTCTAATAAATCATTTATTCTTTTTGAAATATATCGAGTAGACTTGTGATGTTTTGTGGTATTCAAGTATTTTTATCCATGGTGAGAGATTATTATTATGAGAGATTATTATTATGGTAAATATTTTTACAATTTTATTGTTTTTTTCTAATAATTACTTAAACATCATTATGTTTATCATAAAGTTATGTGATTTTAGCTCTTTTTCTAGCCATTTGGATAATTTAAGATAGTTAATTGGATAACGGAGTGAAACATAGAACTTCAAGAAAGAGAAGCGGTACTCAAACCATTGCAGCAAACCAAACCTCATAAAGTCGAAGGAACATATATTTTTAAGAGTGAATACCCTCCATCAACAACGACATACGGGTCGTGTCAATATGTGCCTTAGTATCTGAACAAAGAATGGAAGAAACAACTTCAGAAAAGACAAGAAGTACTTATATGTTTATCTTTAATTTTAAATTTAGACAAGAAGTACTTATATGTTTATCATTAACTTTAAATTTATCTAGAAAAATACGTGAGTACATTACTTATATATTTAAATGAGAGCACACTTTATATGTGATATACTTAATATAATCTAATTCTAAAATTCTTATAAATATGGAATATATTAATCCATTATTTTCATGAATAATTGAATAATACATTTGATTTAAGTAGAATTTTTTTTTTATACAATTTGACATGGTTTTATAGAAAGTTGAAGCTCAAATATCTCACAAAAATGGTGCAGTGGTGGAGTCAAGTAAATGTAATCTTTATTAAATGCAATATGAGTGTAGAGTGAAGTAATGTTTTTTTAAGTATATAGTAGATTATTTATCTATATTTTGTGTATCTTTAGAAATGTCAAAATTTTGGACGGTTTTCTTGTTTATTTGGGGAAATTTTTTTGTAGGATGCACTTTTGACATGACCATCTCACTTGATAGGTATTAGCTAATGCCTATTATAATTTTATTTCGTGTATGGTTAGATATTCCCAACTTTTATAGGGTTCTTTTGTATATTTGAGACAATTATTTTGTGGGCTTGTTTTTTATCATGACAATCTTGGTCCTCTGTGTGGTTGATAGGTGGCCAACACCTATTCAAATTTCATTGGTGTAACCATATTGGTCCTTTGTGTGGTTAATAGGTAGCCAATTCCTACTCAAAGTTCATTCGTGTAGAAGATAATAGTTGAGATCATGGTCTCCTCTTTGCATTTTGTTGTGAGGGACATCCCTCTTGTTACATACTCTTCATTATGGCCTCTTTCAATGTGTCATTATCATCTTACTGTGCATTAGTAGCCTATTAAAATCTGTCAACTCTCTCAACATTGCATCATATCCAAGAGATTTGATCTATAGAATAATACTAAACTTTCCATGTTGTTTTATTAGAAGCATACTTAATGAAGTCATCTCCATAATTTCTTGCTAATTGGGTTTGAAAATTTTCAACACTTTCACTTTATGTGTTTGTTGGTTAACATTTATGTCCCATCAGGTACTCTTCCTTTGTACCATCTCTATATTTTATCTATGTTCTGCACACACAATCTCTTCTATACATAGAAATTGTGATTTATGTTTGTTGCATTCAAATTGTACTTGACTCTTTTAGATCTAAAGTGTTTGGGTGCCTGTGAAGGTTATGTGTTTTTTTTCTCTCAAATTAGAGCTTTGAGATCACAATTTTGGTGAACCTTACAACTTCTTAAATAGGTAAAGATTATGGAAGAGTCTTTCTATTATGTGAATCTTCAAGATGCTTACCTCATACTTTTCTCCATGTCCTCATTGTTGATTTTCTCTTTTCATCCTTTATTGTTAAAAGTTTTGTTACAATTTCTATCAATACAACAACGTTCTACTCCTGTGAAGTAAACCCCCCTCAAATAGAACATATTTTAATGTCTTCCTTAAATTATTCTTCACTTTATGTCATTATGATTTGTTGATATATAGTTCTTTATAAACATTAGAACCAATAACTCTCCACTCTTTTAGTGTCCATAAGGAGTGTTTACAATATAGATTCTTTATCATGTGTTTTTGAATTTGGACTATGATACTAATTTGATTCCTAAACTATATAAGGTATTTTTAAATAATTTGTATCAATAAATTTTAGATTATGATTTTTTTATTACTGTATAATAATGTAGGTATTCTCATTCATATTTATTTGTTCAAAAATAACAAAATTTCAACGAATAAAACCTTAAACACCATAATTTTGATGCATGCATAAATTTTGTGTTAAAGAAAACCACTTTGAAAAAAAATTAACCAATGTAAATAATTCATATATGCTTTATTCATTTAATACAATTTTTTTTATTACTGTATAATAATGTAGATATGCTCCCTCATTTTATTTTTATTTTAAATAACAAAACTCTAACAAACAAAACCTTAAACGCCATAATTTTGATGCATGCATAAATTTTATGTTAGAGAAAACCACTTTGAAAAAAAATTAACCAATGAGAAGAATTCATATATGCTTTATTCATTTAACTATGTGTATGTCTTTGTTGGTATTTGAATTTTATAAGTGCTTTATTGTTTTGACCTTTGTACTATGCTGACAGTGTTTGAAGTCCTCTACAGATAGGTTTGCTTGTGCCATTTTCACCTAAGAGGATTGCTGGTGTATTGTTGATACTCCGTTGTACTTTTTTCTATTCTAAACTTTGTTTTGGGATGACTGTAATTGTTGTGATGAGATATCGTACTGTAAATAGAATTTTTTTATATATAAATGAGCAATTTTTATTTTGAAAAAAAATGTGCATGAATTCATCTACTATAATAATCTTAGCATTCATTGTTTCCCTATGTATTCTATCTTTTGTTGGGAAGAGTGTTATTTATTGTGTCAGTGTTGAATTTTATCTGTATATGTGGATCCTCTTCGATTGGAATGACTCCTTCCCATGTATTGGAATTGTTGAAGAAATCATCAATATCCAATAACTATATATTTCAAAATAAATCTCTCATATAAAAATTAAAAAACCCTTTGGTTAGGCATTGGGGTGGTATTATCTATTAATAAATATTTAACTTTAGGTATTTTCCAACCTCCCATCAGATAGTCATACATAATAATAAGAACTCCCAATTCTTTTGTAAACATTGTCCTTTCCAATTAGAAAAATAAAAATAAAAATAAGGAAGATAAGTGGTACTTTGATCATTTCAACAATCACAAAATTCTTACATTTTCCCATCAACTTATTCATCGTTCTCCCATCCACCATGAGAGGAATACCAAAGGACCTAGATTTAAGAAAAACATTACTATAAATCTAACCCTTCATCCATATAACTAATACCAGAATCGACAAGATGAATTCCTTATCAATGCCAACACACATTTCATCTTTTTCCTTTTTCTTTTTGTTGTTTTCTCTATGAGCTTGTTATATATATTTTTCCTCTACCATGATCTATGGAACATATAGAACATCTTATAACCACTTGAATTTTGACTTATTTGACACGATTCACTTATGAGGAGAGTGAAAAGAGTTCTTCATGATTGAAACTACATGTGAGTATTGTTGGCACATCTTTGTTTCTCAAATATGCTTTTTGAAGGAGTCTAGTCATTTTTGGGCTTACGCAGTATTGATGTCCATGTAAAGAAAAAAAAACATGCATCTCACATTAGAGTAATAACTGTTTTGAATTTAATTTTTTTAAATCCAATAATTTATATTTCAACCTACACAACATTTATTATTATATTATCAAGTGCATATTATTTTTTGTTATAAAAGACATACATGATCTCAAGTGTTGTGTATAGTGCTAGAGATTGCGTTTTTCACATAGTCCCTAGCAGGTGTGGAATTTGATGTCCCAAGAGACATTTTTTTTTAGACATGTTTGACAAGTGGAAACAAAATCCACACATCAAAACTTACTGGCATAAAAAATCTTAACCTGTCAGATTGACATTCCACTCCATAGCGTACCCGTCGTAAATTTTTAGTACTTAGTTTGCTATAAATATAGTGTGTAACATCTACCTGAGTTGCACATTGAAGAGGGGTTGGAAAAGGGTTTGTTGGAGGATTAAACAAAACAGTAAACAAATTTTAGTTATTTCCATTCCATGAAATTTAATTAGTCCCAAACTCCTAAGTGTTAATGGTTAATTGAATATCCATTAATTACCCTACTCAAATTTACATACATCAACACAAGATAATTTGACACTTGTTAATTTTAATTAGTCTTAGACTCCTAGGTGTTAATGGTTAATTCAATATCCATTAACCGACCTACTACAATTTACATACATCAACACAAAACAATTTGACACTGGTTAATTTTAATTAGTTCTAGACTCTTAGGTGTTAATAGTTAATTGAATACTCATTAAGTGACCTTAAATTTACATATAACAACATATGATAATTGGACATTGATGAGTTTACATAAAACTTAAAATGACAAACATGAAAAACAAATAATCATCATCAAAATTTTACTTAACATGTAGAATAAATTTGAAATTCCAACCCTAATCCCTAATCCCTATGATCGCAACAATCTCAAGAATTGTGTGTAGTATATAGGTCTTGGACTTCGTATATGCATCGATTCGTTTCAAACCTTCAACTTTACAAAAGAAAAGCAGGCCAATCCATTTCTTCACAATACATCATAACTCAAAGAAGGAGGTGGTCAGCGGCCAACATGTAAGTGAATAAAGAAAGAGGCGCGTCATTATTGAATCTAGGTTATTGGAATAATTCTTTTCCAATTTATTATAATCACGAGTTGAACATGTATCCTATGAGTTTTATCATGGTATCCCGTGATTGCATGCAAGTTGTTGCATAGGCTCCCGGCTCTAATACTATTTTTTTTTTTGTGGGGCCTCTTGTATCCTTTTTATTTAAAGCACGATTTTCAAGCATTTTTTCCCAACTGCTCATGTGTGCATGTATGTGGCCTTCATGGACTTATGAAGCAACCTTTATTCCAGGATTACTCTCTAGAGCATATTCACTCAATAACTCTTTGGCTAGATTTCCATGAAAGAGTAAATCCCAAGTCGAATCACTCTACTTCATTCGTTACAATTGTTAAGCATTATGCTCTTCCATGGTGGTTTACCAATGTCGGTTGATCAAATGAAATACCATAAAACCACTAGGTTACCCAACGTGGTATCCACCGAAGTATTCTCATAGGAGAGACAAGGATAGAATTGGAAAAGTAGGGTTATATTTTATTTTCAAGTATTATTACCACTAAGTTACCACACGTGGTATCCACCAAAATCTTTGCATATGAGAGACCATGATAGAATTGGAAAAGTAGGGTTTTATTTTATTTTGAAGGGTTATTATTTGCATAAATTCTATATGTTGAAAATTTAAAATAAACCATCTTTTTTATTTAAAAAAGAAAGAGTACAAAAGTAATAATGGGTATGAATGTGTTTTTTCTTTTGATTTTCACCATTAACACTTCCACATCAAAAGTGTGTCCAATTTTTATTTTTTAAGGAATATATGTATAATGATTAATCTTGAAATGTAAATGTAAGAACAAATTAAATGTATGTTATAATGATTTAAAAATAGGTTAGATTATTAATACTGGATAATAATATTTTTCTAAATAAAGAATTATTATATAAATCTTGAATACAAAGCTTGAATGAATCTAACATCTAATCAATTTAAAAGAAGATGTTAGATTAGTGAATACAATATAACACTTTTTATTGTCGAATTTCAATAGGTTTACATGATTAATATTAGAAACTATTATTAAGGACATTTAGTAATAGAAACCAACATGTGCTTCTAGAAATATATCATAAAATAATATTTTAAGGAATTTGGATAAATATATCTACCCGTTTATGGAATGAATTCAAGATATTTTAATGTGTGCTTATTAGGAGTGGTGGAGACAATTATAGAGGTGATTTTTCAGGTTTTGATATCTAATTTTGAGATTGATGAGGTTAGAACTTCTAGTTTTTAGACATCATGAAAATGTTTGTCTTGACTATAAGATATTTTCTTCTCGTATCTATGTTTTAATTGCCACCTAGATGAGATTCATAATTACACTGATAGGGATCCTTAAATTAGAAAATGGATGGAGGGTGGAGAATCTCCTCAATTGAGATAGATGAAAAATAATATAATGATCTAGGTATTGTTGTTGTACACATGTACTTAGTGGGGTGGGTTTCACATTCATCTATGAAAGAAGGTGATGTTTTTCAAGCTAAGGATAGTGGATGAGGCATGTTTACAAGAATGGTACCTAGAAAGAATAGACCAAAAGAATGGGAAGCCAAGTGGTTCTAAGAAGAAAAATCACCAAGGAGCTTCCAAGGAGGAGAAAACAAAATTGAAAGGGGGAAGATATAAGAAGAAAATACCCACTACACATAGATGCAATGATCTCAACAACCATTGCAATCATTGCAACATTGATGGCCAAATTGAGGAGAAGTATTGACAACTAAATCCAGAGCTAAAACTAAATAAATGCAAGAAGGACGAAAATAAAAAGAACCTTCTAGCCACAAATTTGTGCAATCAAGTCGAAAGTAGCTCTAACGTGAATGAAAATATTATCTCCACATCCTTAGAAAAAAAGGTGAGTCTAAGTACGCTTCATCACTAGGAAGAGAAGGAGATGACCAAGCTCTTCCATGTCAAGATTCATCTCAAGAATACCAAGATAGATTATTTATTTGACTATGGTTCACATGTTAGTCTCATAGCAACAAATTTTGTAAACAAGCTTGGATTGGACGTTCATGATCATCCTAGTCCCTATATACTGGGTTGGGTAAACAAGGATGCAAAGATCAAGGAAATAAGGCAGTGCAAGATTAAATTTGTTGTAAGTGTTGATTTTATAGATGAAGTAGAATTGGACATAGTACCACTAGATGTATGTAGAGTAGTGATTGGAATCCTCCACATGTATACGAGGGATGTTATCTTCATGAAAATATCCAAGCAGTACCACCTCATCAAGGATGGTAAATCCTTCATCATCAATGTGCACAAAGGAAAATAAAAAATTTCACTGGTAAGTTCCAATCAAGCTAAGAAATTGATTAGTTCTAGAAATAAATATGTTTTATTTCCTAAGGGAAAATTAGTTTGGTGAAGAGTGGTTAAAAGTAAAGACATCCATGGAAGGGTGTACTAGAGAACAAAAAAATGAATTGGAGGAGTTTCTAAAGGCATACATTGGAGTGTTCTAGGAGACTAAAGGGATACTGCCTAAGAGGGAAGTGGAGCATAAACCCCAATATTTGCAATAGTTTTTGGAGTAGGGTGTCATTCGACCAAGTATATCACCTTCTGGATCATCCATCATAAGTGTTCTCAAGAAGGATTAGACTTATGTGTAGAGATTATAGGGAATTGAACAAGATTACACTAATGAATTGGTACCCTCTTCCCAGGATCGATGATTTGTTGGACCATATGCAAATTACCAAGTACTTCACTAAGTTAGATTTGAAATTAGTATATCACTAGGTATGAGTCAAATAAAACGATATCTAAAAGACTACCATCAAGAAAAGGAAAGGTTCTTATGAGTGGTTAGTTATGCCATTCGATTTATGCAACACACTCACTACATTTATGAGACAAATAAATAATGTTTTATGCCCTTACATAGATTCATTTGTTATTGTGTATTTGAATGATATGTTGGTTTATAGTGCTACTTGGGAGGAGCACATCTCACATCTTATGTAGGTGTTAGAGACTCTCAAGAAGCATCAACTATTGGCCAATATCAAGAAATGTGATATTTATTAGTAGTATTTGGTGTATCTAGGGTATGCAATTAGTGGAGGCGAGCTCAAGATATATCTTTCCAAGATAGAGGCCATCATGAAATGGCTAGTTCCTTCAAATTCCACATAAGTCAAGAGATTTGTTGGGGTCTCATAGGAATTGCGGAAGTTCATAGCTTTATTTTTAGCAATAATTGCAACACTCCACACAATAGCAGTGTGTAGTAAGAGTTTCCAGTGGGAGAAGAATCGGTATAATACCTTTGATGAGATAAAGAGAAATAACATGCGAGCAACAATTCTCACACTACCAAACTTGAATAATCCCTTCAAAGTGGAGACAGATTCAAGTGGATATTCCATGGGATCAGTCTTGATGCAGGGAGGAAGGCCTATCTACTATCATTTTGAATTGTTTCATGGGGAATTCCCCAAATACCCTACCTACAACAAGGAGCTCTATGCCTTGGTACAAGTTGTCAAAAAGTTGAGGGACTATCTGGTGGGAATGGATACCATCATCCATAGAGATCACCAGTCATTCCAATATTTGTAGGGCCAGAGTAAGTTACTAGAAACTAGGTAATACAAATGGATGGTGTTCTTAGAACAATTTAATTTGGTCATAAAGTATAATAAGAGTAGCACAAACAATTCAATAAACATTCTTTCAAATCTACCCACAACCAAGATTACAACTGTTTTTGGAGCTTTGATGTATATAGATCCTTTTACCCATGATGCATACAAAGAGGCATACATATAATATGAGGAATTCAATGAGGTGTTTCAATAGCGATGAGGCCAAGTTCATATAGAAGAAGGTAACAACAAGGATAAATATCATTTCCAAAATGTTCTACTGTACAAGCTCAAAAAGCTTTGTGTTCCTAAAGGTGAACAATTATAGCTTATCAAAGAGGCTCACACCTTGAAGCTTGTCGGAATTTTTTCTGTGGGGAAGATAGTTTCCAACTTGTAGAGGTATATGTACTGGCCCAGAATGCAAAAATATGTAGCACAATATATAATAGGATGTACACTTTGTTGTACCAACAAGCCCAATAATAGGCAATAGGGTCTAGACCATCCCTTACCAGTACCCACTAGATATTTAGAAATAATTTCCATGGATTTTGGGGGTGGTTTACCAACCATGCAGAAGGGACATGACTATTTACTTATAGTAGTTAATGATATGTTCAAAAAAATGTACATTCTCATTCCTTGTAAAAATACCATCAAGGGATAGGAAGCAACAAACTTGTTCTCTGAAAATGTTTAGGTGCACTTTGGTATACCAAGGAGCATCATCTCAGACAAGAAAACCATATTTCTTAGTGCCTTTTTTACTACATTGTGGGAAAATATGGACACTAAGATCAATATTTATACAACATTCCGTCCATAGACAGATGGGCAAACAAAATTAGTCAACAAGATGTTGGTGCCTCTTTTAAGGGGTAATCATCAAAAGCATCTGAAGATATGGGATGTAAATATTATCTATATACAACAGTATTATAATAGAGTAGTCTAGACTTCTACTGGTAAGTCACCTTTTGAAACTTGCTTTGGATATTTTCGACCTTCACCCTTAGTTGTTTTATATGGAAAACAAGGAGGAGTGAGAGAGGACCTCATAGGATATGCATTAAAGGAAGAAAAGTTTGTTCAAAAGGTAAGGTACATCCATTTGAAAATACAAGAGATGCTAAAGAAGTTACATGAAAAGTACAAGGCTATGCATGACTAGCACAAAACAAAGAGAACATTTAGATAGCGAGAAAATGTATGCTTACAACCAAGGAAAATTTTAGGGGCTATATATCACCCATGGGTTAATTTTCTATGGTTTTTCAAAAAAAAACAGTCCTCAATCTTCATTTTTACTAAAAGTGATTAGCATACATTTTATAGAATAAAATTATTTTACTTCAAAAATAGCCCAAATTTTATAGAAAATATTTAAAATTTTAGAAATTTGAATACTTTTACAAAAATATCACCAAACATTTTATTGTTTGCATATTAAGGACTAGTAATATTCTCCAAGGTTTCTTCATTCTGAGATAAATCTCCATCCTTAAAATTATCGTTGGTTGTAGTTGAATAAAGAAATACTACAGGGTCCTAGTAATATGATCAAGGCTCCATGGGATGGCCCTTTTGATGTATTGGGAACGGTGGTACATAACACCTACAAATTCATTCTACGCCCATACATATGCACTAATCAATAGTTAATGTAGAGAATATCAAACTCTATGAGCCTTTGATGTTGGATCCAGAGGAGGAGCAAGTCTTGCCTTCCATATAAGAGTTAGCACTAGATGCTAAAAAATAGTTGGAAGAGGACATAGTTTTGCATAACAGGTACATAACTACAATATAAGGGTGGCATGAAATTTGGTATATTGGGTTGAAGGGACAACTTTTAAGGAAAGAAATGTGGTACTCTAAGGAGAAGGTAGAGGATAATTTTCGTCACCCCATTCAGTAAATCTTTGGGGACCCAAATCCTCCCTAAATGGGGACATATGATTTGGAATTGATCACTATATTATCTTTCATCTATATCAATGCTCTATGGGTGAAACAATTGGAGGAATTAACTTGCAAAGACATTTTAGTGGTTGGTCCAAATTTGAAAAATTGGGTCCAAAATATTCTAAAATCTTTTGGATCCATTTTGAGGCATCAAGCAACGCTTTTTTATGGTCCAAACCTTACTATGGGGTCATTGTCTATATTATACACACCAAACACTTTATAGTGGTGCAAGAATATCTTGAATCAAAGTTTGTATGTGAAATTCATGCATCCCATAAGTTGATCTACTTTATTGATCACCACAACATGAGTGGATGGGAAATAATCCCCCATTACTTAAAATTAAGGGGCTAGCCACATACTGGATTTTCTAGAACATTATAGAAGTTTCAAAATGGATCACTAATTGAATATTGAGGAAGTTAAAACCCTAAACCTGGACGACTATCAGGCTATGTTAAATATCAGGTCGCTAGGAAGATAAGGGTTTCCATTCTATGTTATTACATTTTTTTCCATAGTAGAGAAAACAATAGAGGGGGTTAATGTTCTCTAGCAGCCTTATAGGCCACATGTATCAGATAAATCCATAGAGAGTGCCTTCTCCTTTATGCTTGCATTATTTCCATACTAGAGAAAAGAGATAAGAAGAACCTCACCGTCTAGATGGGGTTTCCACCTTAAGGTTTTCCTCGCGAAAATATTTGTATTATTTTTTATATGGTGTGTGATTGTATTTTACAATTCTCTATTTTTCACATTTTTTTTTATTTCTTGCGTAAGTATAAAACAAGTAACTAAATATTTTAGAATCTAATGGAATTTAACCTTCATAGTGTATATTTCAGTTTTATTTATCAAATCTATTGTGATGAGTTGTTCTAGTGAAATATGCATAGAAGTTTACAGAGCATCCTCCCATTATTCATCCTACTATCACTCCCTATCGTTGTTCACTAACTATGAGATAAGAAATTGTGCTAGATTACAAATGTAGAACCAAGTTACTACTCTACCGAAAACATGATCCTTAAAATCTTTTTTCAAAAATGACTTATAACTATATTTGTAAAATAGACAAAGAAATGTTATTTCCAAATAACATGCTGAAAAAAAATATATCCACTTCAAATAATATTTTACTCTTACCTATCCTTCAACATACTTTTATTGGTACTTAAGAACAACTACATGAAACATGCATATTATTTTGCATACTTATTTTTAGTTTGCTAGCAATAAATAAGAAATTTAAACTTTGCAATATGTCCTCCCCCAAGATTACATTAATAAAATTAAAGAAAGGAATTAATATATAAAGAGAAAATAAGAGAATGGTGAAAGCATTTGCATTAGTTAAGTAATAAATAATAGCCTAAATATTATATTTCATTTATCTTCAATATGTTGCAATCAAGACAACTAACATGTCTTCTACACAACCACTAGAAAATCATGGTTCTACGCCTCATATTTTATTTAGTGATTGTTTTTTCTATTGTTTTTGCAAAATCGTTAATTTTCACTTACTAGTAATTGTATTTTTGATTAAATGATATTTTTTTATCCATGTTGATATCCTTTCAACCACAAAGAAAAATTGAAGTGAGAAATGGTTAATAATCTATTTCATAGTATAAAAATTGAAGTGAGAAGTGGTTAATAATCTATTTTATAGTATAATCAGTGAAAATATTGAAAGTATAATCATTTCCCACAAAGCCTCTTGAGAAAGTCTTACAACTAACATAATGTTTAATGTTGATACAAGAGTCAAGATTGAGATTAGTTGCAAGAAGGGTATCAATGTACATATATGGAAAGTTAGAATAAAGAAGTTGCAAATGGAGTTAATGTTACCATTACTCCTCTCTATTTTTTATTCTTTATATTATAGAAATAAATATTGATAGTTCATTAAAGTGATTGCAACGATACGAAATGGTCATCACTTTGTGATTGATAAGAAATATTTTATTTTAAATTTCTTTTTGATAAGAAATATTTTATTTTAAATTTCTTTTGGCGGGAAATTATTTGTTTCGTTCTATGAAGGGATAAAGGAATCTTGGAGGTCATGAATGCTTCAAAATTAATCTCTAAGGGGAGATTTTCTTTGGCAGTATCATTGATCATGCACTAGTCCCTTAAGTTGACATCGTGCATTATAATTGTTGATAGTAAAATGTTGACATCGTGCATTATAATTGTTGATAGTAAAATGTGGCATGAAAACAAGGTTTGGGATATTTTATAGGAAATTATTTATTTCCTTCCCAATTGAAATATATTTTATCTTATCTAATGATAATGAGCAAATAATCTTTGCATAAAAATTCACTAGAGCATACAATTTCATTTAGATTTGATGCACCCTCAATAGAATTCTTACGGATTTCCAATGAGAAGTTGCAAACCGCTCCTTTTTCTTCTTGATATTTTTTTTCTTGATGGTACAATAGATTATAATTATATAGTGTGTTTGGTCTAATCTAGATAAACACATAAAAATCATTTTATCAACGATGTGTTGACATTGATGCTCTAAGGGGTTCCAACAAAGGCATAATAGGTAAGGTGATAGTCATGGAAGGAGGAGAAAATGATTAGATCAATAAAAAATATTCTAGTTCTTCCACAAATATTTAGTTGGTTCATAGAAAAAGGTTTTGTGTAATCTCTATTTCTTCTAGAGTTAAGGTCTATCACATTCCTTAAACTATTTTAAAATATGATTCAGTGGTAGATTGTTTTTGTAAGGATAGTTTGGAAGTGGGATTGGTGGAAGGTTCTTGTTTTGGTGTAAGAGGCATTCTTTCACATTCACTTCACTCAATAAAGAGGGTGAATTCTATTAATTAGTTTGAAAATTAATGAGAAATGAGCATACTTGGTGAAGAAAGCTTCAAAGTGGAGAACATGGAAAATTTTAGGGGCTAAATATTACCAACGGGCTAACTTTCCATGATTTGTTTTCTCAAAAAAGATTTAGAAATTTCCATTTATTTCTAAAAGTGATTCACCCAAATTCTATAGGATAAAAGTACTTTATTCTAAATATCACCAAAAAACTCTAGAAACTATATAAAATCCTTAGAAATTTGAATATTTTTATAAAAATATCATCAAGCATTTTACAGCTAGAATTTTAAGAATTAGTAAGATTGACCAAGGTTTCTACTTTAAGAAAAATATTGATCCTTAAAATATTCCCTGGTGGAGAAGAACTCTAGTTTAAGGAAAGGTGGTATAGTTGGTGTTGTTTATAGTAGTGAGTGAAATTAGAACCCTAAGGAAGGTGGGATTGTTCCATTTAATAAGTGCAGTGGATGGAGTAGAAGTGATTAGAGGAAGAGTAAGAAATGTTTTCTTAAACATAAAGGTTATTTGGTGAAACTTATACTTAGAGAGGACATCAATATGCGTGAGGTCATTGAACTTTCAACCTAGGAATTAGTTGGTCATTTAGTTAGTAGAAGGATGATGTAACATCCCACTCTTGCATGCACTAAGTGGACTTATTCTTTGAGGACACTTGCGTGTAAGTGAAACGGGTCGTTATACTATTGGTTGTTTTAATTATGATTATGAGATATTGTGGATTTGATGATATGTTATTTTGTTATATTTACATAGATAGGTGCTATTAATTGGGTTCTCCTTAGTGTGTAGGACTCTATACGTTGAGGATGTCGAGGCATCAATGAAACCCCTTGGACTTTGGATCGAGTCAGGGAGTGGATTATTAGGGTTTGTATGTTGATGATGTGACATATGTACATATGATTAGATATTATGATGTTGATTGTTATTGCTGACATGATTCATTGATGGATGCAGGATGAAGATATCTTGCCGACCAGACTCACATTTGGATTAAAGGGGTCACGCATGACAACCAGACACATTGAGGGAGAGGTGTGGCAGTAGCCCCGTTGCAACCTACTATCGCTCCCGACGTGGTGCAAACTGTAGGTTAATGATTACCTAGTTTGAGAAGACCCACGATGTCGTGAATGTAGACTGTGACAGTCACTCATGATGATTTTAAGGGGTGCACAACAAGGCAGGTTCCTTATTCCTTAGAGGCCCTCAGTCTCCCAAAAGATCACCTGATGGAGTATTGACTCCAGGGGTTTGACGTCTACCAAATTTAGTCAAGAGGCGAGTGGCACCCTTGGAGCACATAGTGCGTCTTGCAGGGCACGTTGCATGAATAAAACAGAAAGAGGCGAGTGGTACACTTGGAACATGTGGTGCGTCCTAAAGGGCATGTCACAATTTCAAATATGGTTAGTTAATAAAACTAATGCCTAGAAAACTATGCCTCATTAGGACTTGGTCGACCTTAAAATGAATTATGTGATAAGTAAAGTTTAATAGCAAATTTTCCCTTAAAAACTATTGCCAAGCCTAGTGAATTGAAAACCTAGGTCTGAGTAGAACCTTTCAACCAAAAAAACTAATTAGACATGTTACAAGAAGGGGGTAAATAAAATTCAACCATTAATAATTAAAGTGGAAAATTTTAATAAAGGTTTAATTAATAAAAGGGGTATTTGATAGTTTTTGTCTAAACCTACTAATTCTGAACTTAGTTATAAAAAGGAGAAACTTTAAGAAAAGGGGAAACTTAAAGAAAAGGGGGAAACCTAAGGAAAAGGGGGAAACTTAAAGAAAAGGGGAAACTTAAAAGAAACATGGGAATGTCTAACTTAGTAAGGAATCTAGCCTTTGGAACTTTCTATTTATGAACTCAACTAGGAATTAAGTAAGGCATAAGTTATTTAAGAATTGTAAGGGAATATTACGACACCGAGGAGTGGTTTTAGGAACTCTTTTAGTTGGATGAGGGAAATGACAAATTTAATTAATTAATAAATTGATTTTCTGGTGCAACTAGGGGATCGGGCGACATGTGTATGATGGAGGTTTTTCGAAATTAATTAAATGAAAAAGGAATCTAATGAGGGTTTTGGGAAACTAATGACTAAGAAAAATATGTAAAAAGTATGGGCGAGGAGGAGTAGGGGATCACATCTGGCTTGCGTAATGTCACACTACTGGATTTTATCTCGACTATGTTTCTTTTGTGGGAGTTGGGATACCCAGCTTGGGTAACGAGTGGTAGCTCGACCTTGTGAGGCAAGCTGGGAGCTATCATTCTCTAGTATTGTGTCCATTTCCCCTTTCCGGCTCGAGGGGCTCAGGGGAAAGAAGAGTAGCCCTAACATTGGCTGGGAGGTACCAGTGAGGTCACATCAATTGGCAAGTGGGAGTTGGACGAAGCGCGTGCGGGACAACGACTTCGGAGCATTCGCATTTGGCCACGGTATAGATGTGTATATTTGGTTGAAGGGTAGTTAAATTATGTTCCTGCACCTTCAGTTAAGGTACTTCTATTGTGTTAAAGTTTATGTTTTATTCAGCATAATACTATCCAGAGATTTCCTTTTTCTTTCAACGAATTTGTCTTGATGAGCCCAATGTTTTATGATCAGAGAATTCAAAATTATCCCAGCCTTATGCTCATTGTCCTTTTGATTTTATTTCTAATGGAGAACCCAAAATCTGAATGCAAATGACTTCTCTATGTTTTTTTTATTGTTTTAATACAAGAAAAATTGTGTTTTTATCTATAATATTCCTAAGGCCGAACCTAATTGTAAGTGTAAATACAAATGTACTTAAGCTGGTGAGCTATTTTGATATGATTTTTGTATTCACATTTCATGGCATAGTGCACACATGTACTGTGCATTAAAATGAGGAAGTTTGCACATTCCAAGATACCGCGCACATCATCTTAAGTGTGTGCGATGTTGAGGCCAGGGAGCCTTTGTGTATATGATATGTTTTATAGGATGGTGAGCCAGTTATTATAAGCTATGATGCTTATGTTTTGATTAGGCTGGAGAGCTTAGATGTTAAAGGTCAGTGTGTTAGAAAAACAGGACCATGGAGCAAGAAAATAAAATAAACGCGGAAACAAAACACAAAAGATACATAATACAATAGAGACATAGATTTACGTGGTTCACCCANATAAAATTTTGGCGATTTTTAAGGTAAAATAATTTTATCCTATAGAATTTGGGCGAATCATTTTTAAAATAGCGAATCTCATTTTTGGAAAAACCATTGAAAATTAGCCCATGAGAGAAATTTAGCCCCTAAAATCATCTATGTTGGAGACTGATCTCAATAACTTCATCGTTGTTGTATATGTTGGACTCTAAACCTTCTTGGACCTAGAAAATTTCTTATCTTCATCTTCATTCTTGAATACCAACTGAAACTGAACAGGAACTCAGTTTCTCCCTGGTTACTCCCTTTGTTAACATGTATGCAGTATTTTGGCTAGTGTGTATCTTTTCCAACTTCAAATGTCCATCTTCCAAGGCAGATCGTATGAAGTGGTACCTCAAATGTATATGCTTAGTCTTCAAATGGAAGGTTGAGTTCTTTGCAAGATGAATGACACTCTCACTGTCACAGTACAACATGTTATTCTCCTTCTTCTTTCCCAATTCCTGCATAAACCTCTGTAACCAAATCATCTCTTTACTATCCTCTGAAGCAACAACATACTCTGCCTCTGTTGTTGAAAGTGCAACAACCTTTTGTAGTTTTGAAATCCAACTCATTGTTGTTCAACCTATAGTAAATACATACCCTCTGGTACTCCTCCTTCTATCTTTATCACCTGCCATATGTGAATCAACATATCCTCGTAGAATAGGTTTTGAACCTCCAAAACATAATGCATGATTAACAGTACCTCTCAACTATCTAAGAATCCTCTTTACTACCTCCCAATGTTATTTACCTGGATTGTTCATATATCTTCTCACAACTCCCACTGCATGTGCAATATCTGGTCTTGTGCAAACCATTGCATAAATCAAGCTGCCAACTGCTGATTAATATGGGACCCTAGACATGTATTCTATCTCCTCTTGTGTCTTGGGACACATTTCCTTAGTTAATTTGAAATGGCTAGACAAAGGTGTACTAACTGGTTTTGCATTTTGCATTCTAAACCTCTCCAACACCTTCTCTGTGTACTCACCCTGAGACAATGTCAGTTTGCGATTTTTCCTGTCTCTTGTTATTCTCGTTAGCAGGGGATGCGCGTAAATGGTACCATTCTTTACCTCCTGCTAGAATTTCTTCACTCCATGGATTCCATGCAGCTTTCACCACCTATTGTCAGAGGTTGTACCCCCCTGAGTTAATTTGTCATAATTGTTGTAAGGGATACCACAATTCTATACAAGAGAAAGATGTTTCTGACGTAAGCTGTGGGGAGGAAGTTTCTCTGAGTGAACTAATGATATCTCTCATTGCCCAACATGCAAGGTTAAAATCTAAGGACAATGGGGAGGATTCTCCAGTCTCTGAGGCATATGTATTAGATGGCTCTCTCGAGGAGAATATTGAAGATCCCGTAAGCACATTAATATCTGTCCCCGATGAGCTCGCTGTCTCAGAACAAAACGATGAAGTGGTAGTTGGGGAATAGGACTGTTCTCTTTTTCTTCACGAGATTTCCCATGATGTATTTACATTTGGGATTGGAAAGGAGGATCTAGAGATCGTTCCTTTTTTGCAAGATGAAGAAGTCTGGTGCTCACCCAGCTTTAACGACTATTCAATTGAAGAGCAGCAGAGCCCCACATCACAGATTGATGACCTGGGTAGCAACCAGCCCATGTATGACAGCTATGAATCAGGTTCTGAGATGGACACCCAGAACTTCCAAGAGAAGACTGCAGAGCCTTCTCCTCTGTTCACAAATGAAAGACAATGCGAGGAAATTAGCCCCCCTGAATAGAAAATTGAAAAGCAAAGCTTTCCCACATGTCCTATCTATGATGATTACGACTCTGACCATTGGGAGAGCCAAGAAGAGGCATCAAAAGAACCAGAGGAGCAGTCGAAGATGCATTTTACAGACTGCGCAGAGCCAGTCAGTGAGCAGTCACCACCTGAGATCAGTGAGCCTACTTCAGTTATTCACCCGCCGGTGGTTATCAGAGACATTCGGCCGCGTGTGAATAACTGTGTAGCAGAAGAGGTTGTATTTCGCCAATTCCTTGGAAATGGCCACTCATTCGGTGACCCTGTCAGCAAATACATGGAGTGGCATTTCCCCTATGCCTTGGAGCCGCCCT
>JZKD02S1945129.1:159523-182073 GCA_000966675.3 Picea glauca | reverse complement strand
ATTACTAATATAAATCAAAACTAATGGCCTAAAGCCGACATAAATAAAATAACATTACTAATCTAATATGCCCCAATTAAGTGGTAATGAGCCAATATTAGGGCTTAACAGAATGGGTAGTGCCAAAGAATGTGACAGAGTTCATATCATTCATGAGCCTTGCAGGATACTATAGAAGATTTATCGAAGGATTTTCAAAGATTGCACACCCAATCACTTCCTTGCAAAGAAAGGGTGTGGAGTTTCAGTGGACATTGGATTGTGAGAAGAGTTTCCAACACTTAAAACAATTATTAACTAGTGATCCAATACTTAGGATAGAAGACCCAAATGAAGACTTCATTGTATGCACATATGCATGTAAAGAGGGACTTGGTGGAGTCCTCAGTCAAAATGGGTTTGTTATATGTTATGAATCAAGGAAGTTGAAGGAGCATGAAAGAATCTATGCCACTCATGATTTGGAGTTGGCCACCATAGTACATGCCTTGAGGAAATGGAGACACTACCTCATGGGGAAAAAGTTTGAGATGAGAATAGACCACAATGGTCTGAAATATTTGTTCGATGAGCCAACTCTAAATGTTAGGCAAACCAGATGGTTAGAATTTCTAAGGGAATATGACTTTGATAAAAAGCATATCAAGGGGAAAGAGAACAAAGTGGTTAATGCACTCAACAGAAGAGTGCATGAAATTCATGCTACAACCATTAGCATGTATCAATCAGATTTGAAACACAGAATTATAGAGACTACCAAATCAAATTTACAATACAAGGATTTAGTGGAAAAACTAAAAGAAGGTAATTTGTAGCAGAAAATTGAAGAATACAAGCTAGATAAGGATGAAATTCTCTTGTATAGGGGCATAATTTATGTACCAAATTTCTAGGAGTTGAAAAATATGATATTGGGAGAAATGCATAATGTGCCTTATGCTAGGCACCCAAGATATCAGAAAACTATTGCTATTGTCAAGAGCCAATATTATTGGCCATGAATGAAGAAAGAGGCTGCTGATTTTATTGCTAGATGTTTGGAATGTCAAAAGGTAAAGGCTGAGCATAGACACCCAGTTGGTTTGATACAACCATTACCCATTCCTGAGTGGAAATGGGAATTTGTAACCATGGATTTCATTACCAAACTACCCAGAACAAAGAAGAAAAATGATTCTATCATGGTAGTGGTGGATAAGATTACTAAAGCTGCCCATTTTATTATGGTTAAGCTCACTCACAAGGTAGCGAACATTGTTGATGTTTATATGAGGGAAATTTCTAGATTACATGACATACCCAAGACAATGTTGTTTGATAGAGATCCAAAATTTACCTCAAAACTTTGGAAGGGATTATTTAATGGATTTGGAAAAAATTTGAATTTTAGTACAACTTATCATCTAGAAACAAATGGAAAAACATAGAGGGTGAATCAGGTGATTGAGGACATGTTGAGGATGTATGTGATGGATAAACCATCAAAATGGAAAGACTACCTACACTTGGTAGAGTTTGCTTATAAAAATGGGTACCAAGAATATCTAAAGATGAGCCCATTTGAGGCACTTTATGGAAGAAAGTGCAACATGTTGGTAAGCTAGGATAACCCAGCAAATAGTGCAGTGGTTGGGCGATATTTTCTCAGGGAAATGGAAGAGAAAATGTTGAAAATAAAACAAAATTTAAAGGCTTCCCAAGATAGGAAGAATAGATATGTTGATAAGGGAAGAACTCATAAGGAATTTAAAGTGGGTCACAATGTATTCTTGAAAGTGAAAGACAACAGAAGTTCTCTGAAGTTGGGAAATTGTTCAAAGTTAACAACTCGCTATTGTGGGTCATTTGAAATACTAGAGAGGATTGGTCTAGTAGCTTATATGATTACATTGTCTGCATCTATATCTGTTCATAATGTATTCCATGTATCCTTTCTAAAGAAATATATACCTGATACTAATCATGTTATTGAATGGAATGTGATTCAGGTGGAGAAAGAAGGCACTTTTCAAGTGCATCTGGTGTGCATTTTGGACCAGAAAATCAAACATCTCTCGAATCGAGCCATAGGGCTTGTAAAGGTCCAATTGACCTGGTACGTTCCTGAGGATGCTACTTGGGAGCATGATGATGCAATGCAGGCAGAATACCCACATCTTTTTGAGAATTTTTGAAATTTAGTTGTACATGGGTACATGATGCACTGAGGACAGTGCATAAATAAGAGGAGGAGATTGTAATATCCCTAAGGTTGAACCCAATTGTAAGTGTAAATACAAATCTACTTAAGTTGGTGAGTTGTTTTGATATCATTTTTGTATGCACATTTCATGGCATAGTGCGCACACGTACTGCACATTAAAATGAGGAAGTGTGCACATTCCAGGATACTGCTCACAACATCTTAAGTGCCGGCGATGTTGAGGCCAGGGAGACTTTGTGTATATGATATGTTTTATAGGCAAGTGAGCCTGTTATTATAAGATAGAATGCTTATGTTTTGATTAGGGCCGAAGAGCTTAGATGTTAAAGGCTAGTGTGCCTATTTTTGTACATGTCTCATATTTAATATAAAATGCATCGTTGCAAGTAGACCGACCACGATAAAAGAGATGGGGGACTAAGCTCCACTAGTTAGGGAAAGGGAGGGGCTAAGTTAAGGAAAGGGGCTAATCTAGGGAGACTGAGCCAAAAAAGGAATATTATATTAATATTTCTTTACATCATAAAGTATGGATAATTATTTTATCCTAAGTTCTAAAGTTGCAGACAAGTGGGCCAACGTAGCTCCCAACATGACAAGTGTCAAGTTTGTGACAAGCATACATATTTTTGGGACTGATTTCATTGAGAGATATTCCCCATCATTCAGAAGATCATATTTTCTATGATTCCTTCCATCATTCAGCCATGTTTCCATGACTATTTTTCACTCACGCAGTCAGTTATCCTCAAACATTCATTTCACTGTATCTAAACTAGTATCCATGGCCACAGAGGTTGGTGTAGTTGGTTAGATGGGAAGTTGGATTGAAGAAATAGTTTGTTAGGCCTGTGGGATATTGAAGAGGCGGGTTGTCAGGCCCGTGAGTGATTCTCTAGGTGAGATAATTGCTAGGAGTTGATTTCCTGAAGGTGCTAAACTGCAGTTGCATGGCTCTGAGACTTCCTGTCCGGCCTGTTGTTGAAGCCTTGGAAGGGAAGTGGGGCAATTGAGGGACTATTGAGAAGAGAATGGGTACACTTCCTTGGGTGGGACAGGCATGGGGGGGGGGAATGAGAGACTATAGGCTATTAGTTGAGTGAGCACCGTGATAGAGTCTTTCCTATTTTCCATGAGCCATTAGCCTAGTTAGGAACCCATTACCCGAGTGGAGTTTAGTCCCAGCTTAGGGGTGACTCATTGTTTAGTGTGATGAATAGTGTCCTCTGAGGATGGGAGGTTCATGGAAGGTTTGGATGCAGTTGGTGATATTCTTACCAAGATAAGTGCCAATTCTGTGATAAGTTTACATGCTGCATTGTTATTTACGTGTTTATTTTTATGAGTATTTCATGTATATGTTGCATGTATGCATTCACTATTATTTCATTCTGAATAAATGCATTTACGAAATGTATTTGTCTTTTTACGTTTTAAATGTAAATCTTGCGTAGGTGTTTTGTGTGCATATGTTTTAATTGCATGCAGTTAGAAACATTTATGTAGCATAACTCAGTTAGATGTTGGGTATGTTATAGTATGTTCCACAGAGAGAACATAAGAGTTTTTTGGCATAGCGTGGCTCTACACGGATGGTTGTGGATGTTACAAAAATGGTTTCAAAGCCAAGTAAAGTGTATGAGTAGTGGAATTTCTCGGCATGTGGGTGGCTGGGGATGTTACGTTATCTTTTGTTCCTTTATCCTGTAAGTTATTAGTTCGTGCCTAAGCAATCGACCAGTAGCTGAATCAACTGTCCTTCACTCTGGTGTTAAATATTTAGATTCTGATTCCCTACTTTCATGTGCATGGATAATAAGTGTAGGATCATTTCTCTGCCCAGCAAGGAATTCCATCCTGGGCATTTTTCCCTCCTTAGCCTCTGTGAATATTGTGTTTTTACTCTTAGCAAATTCGTTTTTAATTTTCCCAACTATTCATTTGCTTGTGCAACGAAAACACCTCTTCATTGCTCTACGATTAATGTTGTTTTTACTCTCTAAAGTTCATTTTTAATTTTCACATCGCATTCTTGTTTCATCTCTCAGTCATTATGATTACTTGTGCAACTAATTTTTACCTCAGTGCACAATGATTTTTATGAAATTTTCTTTGTGTTTCCATCCTTTCCTCAACGAATTTTTCTTTCCTTCTATGCACTGATTTTACCTCGAGTTAGAGCATTTTTAAAGGCACAGAAAATTCCCTTTTTTACTCAGCACCTTTCCCCATCGAGCTCAACAATTTTACTGATGGTCTTTCCCTTAGACTATTTCAACACCCAGAGTTTTTTTTTGCTGGTCCATCCTTGTATTTTTCCTCTCCGAATATTGGTATTTTAGCATTATTTATCCGCAAATGTTGGGTACTTTAACCATGGATCAACTTGTAACTCTCCATTTTATCCCTTCTCTTGGCATTTTACCACTTTCTTTCTCAACTTTTTGTTCTTACTCTGCCAAAAATTATCGTGTGGATGCCTTATGTGTGAGTGGGGGAGAAACTGAGCATTGTCGTTTTAAACTACGCCCTTACTTAGCAAAATATTGTGTGTTTACCCAACTTTCCAGTTTTAAAAACTTCCTAGCAACTCCTTACCTCTTGCAGAGATAAACCCCCTCTATAGATTCACGTTTCTCTCTCTGTGCCTCTTTGTTTTTCCCATCGCATTGCTATTGACTGAAGCTTTTGTTCCATGGTTTCATCGACAACCTGGGGAATTCTCCTTACTATGTTGTCCCTTTTCTTATAGCTTCCTCTCCGTTTTTGGGGAGGGGGTTTACCCCTCACTGGAGGCGCCTTACCTTGGCGTTTATTGGTACAACTATCCATTGTGGTATCTTACCTCCTTGAGCGGTAGTGCTAGATTTCTCTTCGGCACCTTGGGTTGTGGTCGAAGTCGTCGGCCTAGTGTTGAGTGATAAGTAGGCATTGTGTAGCACAGATGTTAACTGTTGGAGTGGGATGGGTTAGAAACCCCCTTAAATTTTGAAATGCCCTTTCGTTTTCCCTGTGAGAAGGTGCCTGCACAAATTTTGGGTCAACTAAATTCATGGCTACACTCACTATCCTCCTGGAGTTGCTCGTTTCCCTGACATCCTGACATTTTTACCTCACATGCCCAGTGATTGGAATCTACCTTCTCTGCATTTCACTTCAACTATGTCATGATACATATGGATGTACCTTAGTTTTATTGAGCTCTAATTCCTATGTCTAGTTCTGTTGTTTTATTTATTTCAAATTGTTTTTTTCCACCTTAATCTAACTAAACCCTTATTGACGAGACTCACACAGTGTGGAAATCAGTGAGGTCTTATCGCATTGATCTTAAGTATATCCTTAAATGATTATAAGACTATAAATTGTGAATTATAGCGATGATTATAATTTGTAGAAATTAGATACTTTAGAGGAGATTTATCTGGCTTTAGTATATTCTTTTATATTTATTAATGAGGATAAGTTTCCATTAATAAGCATTGATTTAATTGTATCTAATGGTATATTATTGAATTCGATGATTTATTGAATAATACTGCTATGTAATCATTCCATGATGGTAAGTTTTATGATGATTGTTGTCTCAATGATATTATAATGGTGTAATACTGATTATGATGGAGTTATTGAATAATTGTGTTGCTTGTTGTAATTCTGATGAATCACTTTATCATGCGCATTGAAGTTAAGTTGATATTTCTGTGCGCCTTAAAAATTTAATAAGTTGGTTTCTTGCACCTTGACTTATGTTGTTTCTTGATTGGGTTAGTATTTAAGTTCTTATTCGCCATGAAATTTTAGTTCATGCATAAAAATTTAATGTATTGAAAGATGGTTTAGATGTCAGTTATTTAGTTAATTTAGCATATTCTTGAATGATGATTAAACTCAATAAAATTCTAGTGGGCATGATAAATTTCATGTTTGGATGATGCTTTGTTGAATGTTTATATTTTCTTCTTATGCTCAATGTGTGGTCAATGTAATGAATGGTTGTTAGTTATGACTTCCTGTGCCATGAAATTTATTATAACAAATGTTGTTTAGATATTATTTCTTGCGCGCCATGGAGTAAATGTTGAATTTGGTTAACCAAGGTGCCTTAATTAATGTGGTGGCATGATTTATTAGTACCTAGCCTTCTCAAACACATTAATTAAGTTGGCATGTGAATGTTCTGAAACTGCTTACTCTCGTGTGCAAAGATTTTTACTTATGCATGATTGATATGATGATGGTTACCCTCACACCCTGGTTAATGATATTAGGAATGATGGAATGACAGAATGGATGCTTCTCGATCCATATGATTTGTTACTTTATCTGATGATTGTCCCTTGAGGAGAGAGGTGTGTTTTAGTCATACTGTATTGTGACACGATTAATCGTATCAACACTCTTATTGTGGGCTTCTTTTTACTTGATACTGCGTCGATCCATGTTCATGATTCATGACGATGATATTTGGATTTGATTCATGATTGTTTTTAAGGCATTATTGATGTTATTTTTATATTTCACCTTTTTCAAGGATGTAGTTTTAAATGATCATGTTTTTCCTAATGCAAATAATAAAAAAAAGGAAAAAAAAATCTATTTGTTGTATGTCCCTTTGTCATCATAACGACGATAACGTTACATATGAATAAGGATTATTTGAACTTGTTATACCTTGATCTATTCTAGTATGTCAATGGAATTATGTCAAGGCACCCAGGGGGTTAAGACTCGGGATGAGCCTTATGTTGGATTACTGAGAGGGGGGGTCAATAAGTAATAGAGCAATTTAATCCCTTTTTAACCATATAATCCAGGTGTTATATCAATGAAGCATTATCATCCAATAACTGTAGAGTAAATAAGCAATGAAAAAATGAACAATCAAACACATACATAGTACACCAGTGTTTTACATGGAAACCCAAATCAGGAGAAAACCACAGAATGATTTTTCTTATATGTCTTGAAGAATTACATTCATTGGAAGCACCAACTTCATTTGTTTTCTAGATGCAACTGGAAGGAGGCTCCAACCCCCTAGTTTCTCAGGCTATAACCTAAGGGAAGCTCCAACTACCCAATTCTTTGGATACAACCAAAAGGAGGCTACAACCCCCTATGTTCTCCAGATACAACCAGAAGGTGGCTACAACCACCTGTCTTTGCCCCGTCCTGCCACCCTAAAGTAGAAGTAGAATGATGGAACCACTGTCACACTATCATTGTGAGATACACCGCTATAAACCTATACCAATAAATCCTAACTATGCATCAACAATGACTCAACCTATACCTCAACCTGTAATCAAACTGTACCATAAACAAGTGCATCAACCATGCACCAACCTATAATCAATATGTACCATAAACAAGTGCATCAACCATGCACCAACCAGTAATCAACCTATACCATAAACAAGTGCATCCAACCATGTACTAAGTATGTACCAATCATGTGTCAAATACTCATCAACTATGACTCATCAATATGTACCAACATCATCAGCTATACACCTCATGTATGTGCCAACTCATCAACTACTTGTCTCAACCATGTACTCAACATGTACCTCAGCCAAAGCCCTCATCAATTTGATCATCCAAATCTGATTTGTAGCTATGTAATATACCTAGTGTATATGATCAAATTCTTGCAAGCCTTCCTTAACTTTAACAACAAGAGACTAGCATTTTCATCAAACTTTTCTTTAGTCTCACAAAACTAGTTTTGGATTAGTCAAGAACCCTAACTTGAAGTAATCATAACTTTTAACCTATAATGTATAAATATCTGAAACTGATATAAAATGTTATTCAGTATGTTTTGTGCAATTCCTCCAAGTGTCACTTCTTGGAATGTCTCAGAAAAGGATTTATATAAAAAATGGCATACCTTGCTGAATTTTGGATTATTCTAGAGAGAGACCTTGTAGAGAGTGACCCGCACAAAATATTTTCTGAATTGATATAAAACTGTTACACAACATACTACAGAATCTAAACTAACCAACACATTTGGTTGCACTGAATTTGTATCTTTTATGAATAAGTTATGACATTTTTACTCAAAACACCTGATTTTGACTAGTTTCAAGACTGGCCACAAACCCTATTTTCCATGGAGTGTAACTCCAAAAATACAATGACCCACAAGATGAATTGTTTACCACAGATACTTGGATATTTTTTATCACTTGCATAGAAATTTCATGGTCTGAATCATTATAGAAAAAAAGTTATAACGAAAATGGTGAGATAACCTGTAAATAACATACCTTAGAAAACACCATCAAAAGAATTTATCCTTCCTTGCATTTAGGCCTTCTCTTCTTCACCTTCACTCAGAATTCCAGTTTAGATATCCTTGGTTACCTCAGACACATATAGATATTCAATATTCTTAAGTGTGTATCAAATGAGAGAGACATTCCTCTTATTTATACTCTCCAAGTATGTTGTTGGGAAAAATACCCTACGGACTAGCAAACTAGGGTCAGACTTGCATGCAGATTTTGACTGTAAAGAAATTACTTTTTAACCTACAACCCAAAAATTAAACCCCTCTTTCACAATACATACATAGAAAAGGACTACTAACCTGGTTACCGACGTTTGATGCAGATCCTCCGTTGCGCTATGACCACTTGCTTGCACTGCTCCTTCCACAGATGACCTGCATTCAAGACATATAACAACTATGAATGCATGCTACTTCTCTACTAAAGGGTTAGAAATTAAGCATAAACTAAACAAACCATAGATAAATCATGCATTGGGATGGGAAAAGTATTCTTTATTACTTGAAAAATGAATCAACTTACAATCAAAGTTGAGACCGGCCACCGCTCCTTGATCCTAATCCTGGGCTCCTCTTCTTCTGTCCTCCAACTGCTTTGCATTAAATCTCCTTTGGCATGAGGAAAGGCTAAAGGGTTGGGACAATGGATTACATGAATGGGCATATTTTCTTCGCTATATTTTTTCCTCTTCCAAATGGTACCCCTACCCCTTCTTTTATAGGCTAGAAGGAGCTAGGGTTTTGGATGAACCCTCGGCTATGCATGGCCGGGAGTTTTAGTTAACTGACCCATAGATTTTTGTTCCATCAGAAAATTTCATATTTTCATTCTTTGTTAGGTACACGCGGGCTATAGTGAGCCAGCCAGCGTGCACATGCATGCAGTAATGGGTTAGGGCGTGTGGGCCTTGACACACAAGGATTTCCAAAGAGTTGTTCAGCAAATGTTTTGGCAATGAAGGGATATGAGTTGGACTGATTCCAGGTAATCATGTGTGGTGAAATTTAGGGTTATAACATATGACCCCTAATGTATGAGGTCAGAAGAGAATCTGATGGCTGAAATACATTACCAATCGTTTACCAGTCTTCACTGATGTGCTGAACGAGTGAGCCCAAGGATCAGGAACCAAGAGGTGTTTTCTACAAAATAACAAATGTCTCACCGAGGTAGGCATACCCATGCTCGAGATAAAATAGAACCATGGCTACCAATCAAATACACTGTAGATCCATGTCAAATAACTATAAAGAGTAGCTGTGAATAATACACAATGGAGCTACATCTCGAAATCAGAAAGATATACATGTAGATTACCCATCTTCCAGAAGCTAATTTGGCATGATGGTTGTACTTCAGAGCTCGAGAAACAACTTCAAAATATTCTAAAACTCTAGTAGGAATGTAATATGATTGTACGACTGCACTACCCAGAGGTCCTTGAGGGCTCGTCGGTTATGGACTTGATAATATTGATGATCGGACTGAAGGCTTAAGTGATTTCGAACAAGGACTTGATTGGATGTTCAGGATGGACGGGTATGCAGACAAGAGACATATTGCAAAGGGGTTGACTTAGGCTTAGTGACAAAATTCCCTTGGACAATAGAATGACAGGTGATAAGACTTAGGAAAGATATATGTTAATCATAAGTCTACGAAGTAGGAGGCAACACAAACTCTCCATATGTTTGGAAGAGTAACCAAACGGTGGAGGAAACAACTCTATATAGCGAGAAAATATTCCTAAGGTCGTACTACATCCCATAGTCTGATGATCAAATGGACAGATGTGCTTTATCCAAGGGTGACTCATTATGCTGCCAATAAAGAAAATACTTTTCCCATCCTCTTTTTGGGGTATATTTGATTTTTTTGTTCTTTTTGGTAATTTTTGAGAAAGAATAAAGGAATATTACGTTACAATGGAGGAACAAGTACTGCAAACATACAAGTTCGAGGCACAAGGACAAGACTGACGTTCTGGTAAAATGATACTCGGGAAAAATCCTCTGGCGGCCAAAGGTGTTAAGATGCAAAAGAAAATTGTCACAAGGCTGGTGGATAAGGTATGCAAATGTCGTTGATAGAACACATAATGGTAACATCCTTCGATGTAAGTTTAACAAGCCCAGAAAAGGTAAGCTCGGTGGTTTTTCATATTGAGAGAGTCTGAAAAAGCAGAAAAGGAGACTCCGCTGGGGTACCTTTTTCGACAATAGTCTATTCGGTTCGAAAAAGGGATAAACTAGCACCGATTAGACCTCAATTCAAAACCATTTTAATGAGTGTGACAAGGACAAGATCACTCGGCTATTTTTTCACTTTTAAGGAGTCTGAAAAAAGATTAACTATGGACTCCGTCAAGAATATTCTTCTGGACCAATTTAATGAGTGTGAAAGGATAAGGTCACTCAACGATCTTTTCAATTTTAGGGAGTCTGAAAAGAGCTTAACTATGGACTTCGTGGGGGTTTCTTTTTTGTAAATTTAGTCCCTCAGGCCCGAAAAAGGAATAAAATTATACCTGAGAGTACTCTTCTAAAGAATGGGAATTCGATAGAGTATACCTTTGTTCGCACAGTTGACCATCTGGATCAAAAAAGGGGTAAAATACCACCAAATAGATGTGACTTCAAATTTAAGTTTAACGACCGTGAAAGGTCATAAGATCGCTCGACAATCTTTTCATTTTTAGAGGGTTTGAAAAGGGATTAAAAGGAGACATGTTACATTTTGGGATTCCTGAGGGTAAGACAAAGAGTGGAAAAGAATCATGCAAATGAGGCTCAAACTCATATTTAGGAAAGACTATATGGACTCCCGAGCCTACAGTGTTTTTTGAGATGGCATGAACACCACAATGCAACCAGGACCTACCTAGGGCATCCATGTTCTGGTAAGCTCTACCACCAATTTGCGACACTTCTAGAGAAGACATGACGGTTCCGTGTCACAACCAGATGGGATCGATCCTATAGTGTAAGAAAAAGGCAATGAGATGAAAAAGTTGGGGTGGTATCCTAACCTATATGATCAAGTTGATTTAAAAAAAAAAAAATTGTATGGACCATCAATATTTTTTCGAAACTCAAAAAAAATTGTCCCAATACCTGATCAAATCCCTCCCATATAACTCCTAGATCACTCTAAATGGTTTTTGGTATAATGAAACTGATAAGGGGGGCCAAAAAAGTGACAAAAAGAGGCCAAAAAGTCTATAAATAGAAGCTGGCAGCTCATTATCAACATTGTTGATTTGGAAATTGACTTTGGAGCCAAAAGACCCCCTTTGCCAAAGATAGTGATTCCGGGATCTACAGTGGATGAAACGAACTTTTGCTTGGACCAAGTAAGTACAAACTCCCTTATCTAGCTATTCAATACTTCAATTTAGTCATTTAAGTTATTTTTTGAGTGGGCTTCGACCTTAAAAAGGTCGGCCCTAGGTACACGCGGGCTGTTCAGAGACAGCCCGCGTGTACACGTGTGCAGATTAAAGCCTGCATGCGTGTACACGTGACTGTCACCTATACAACCCACATGTACCCCCCTTTATTGATGGAAAAGAAAACTAAAATAAGTATTGACCTTCTTTTACCTTATTGTGTTGGCAGGATGTATGTCCAGTGGAGGGAGAGGGAGCATGAGGAAATCAGTGAGTTGGTTGCTGCAGATCCGAATGTTGTGGCCATTTTAATGCAATGCGGTTTACTCAAATTCTCCCTATGTCCATTTATGCGTGTGAAACCAAGGCTACTGAATGCCTTGATTGATTAATGGCATCCTGATGCAGAGGCATTTATGCTAGAGGGGCAATCATTGGTGCCCACCACTGAGGACATTTACTTTCTGACTGGCCTCTCAAGGAGAGGGGAACCAGTCAGCTTCCAGACTTTTCCTGTGGGGCCGAGCAAGATCTCGGAGTTGATAGCTAAGTATTGTGAGGCTGGGACTGAATGTACGGGTTCCCAGGTACCCATTAGCAAGATTACCAACTTAGCACTACATACTATCTTGTTACTTATTGGGCAGATTACCGGCTCAACTTCCATGCATCAGGCTTCACGTGCACAAATGAATTGTGCCATCCAGTGCATGAATGCAAAAATTTTTGATTGGAGTACCACACTGTTGGAGTGTATGAAGAGGCAATTGACAGATTTCCGACAGCGGACACAGAGGAACTTTGGGTTCAGGACTATCTTGTGTTCATTATTTTTTGAGAGAGTTTCATGTTTCAGTCCTCCAGTTGTAGTACGAGGACATCTGGTCTCTTTCCCTGCAATGTGTAGATGGGCAGTGTTACTGCCGTGACAGGGTGGTGGAAGGACCGTTGAGGCCTTCGATGATGACTTCTTTTCTTGGCTTTCACGACAGATCCCTTCTATCGAGGACTACCCATACATGGGGATAGACTTCTCTAGAGATCCAGAGATACCCGTGCCTCTTAGTGAGGAGCGAGGGGAGATGGGTAAGTCTCCACCTTTGTAGTTTTTTCATTTGCATATGTAATTTTTATGTCTTTTTTTTATATATATCATTTTTTTTGTATACCAGAGTATTTGATGGATACGTTTGTTGCATGCAGATGTGGGACCCGTGCGACCTGCCGACTATGCACGGAACAGGCGTCGTCCATGGCCATAGGCCGTGACTTTTTCCACTGGGGAGCAACAGTAGCAGGGAACCTTCCATCTAGAGAGGCTAAGAGGGTCCTTAGACAAGTTGAGTGGAACTTCATTGTGCTCACTCACATAGTCCCGATGGCAGAGATAGAGGACCTGCTGCCATCCATGCAGCCTCATGTTGTGGGGGCACCTCATACATGGGTGTGATTGTTTAGGCATTTATCCCGTGCTATAGATGATTATAACAGGGCCCATAGGCCTTGAATAGATTTAGACTCTTTATGTGCCACGAGCACCTACTTGTATATATTTTTTGAGGGCATAAGCCCGGTGACTTGTTACTGTTCCCATTKTTTAGGCGCTTGCATCCAYCTATGTACTCTGAGTATTTTATRATGTTTATATATGGTTTTTATCTTTTTTGTGTCTTATGKATTATGTGTGCAAAAATGTATTTACATGTTTATGTCCATGATCTTTTTATATGTGGGCAAGATGCCAATMTAAAATTTGATTAGCTAGAGTATCTGTRATTTGGTTTAATCTCCTAGGAACATGAAAATATGTAATATAATCAAAGTTGTGTTCTAAGAGACGTACCCTAAGGAATCGTCGGTGTAAAGTTGGATCATGAACCCGGTATATTGTGTTTAGCTGCAACATAACCAGTTGAGCACCGAGATAGACCCGGAGATGAGAGATACCCAATGACAAGGCGTCATGAAGCAACTCGATAACTGCACTATACTCGACGACATTATTTGTGGTGTCATCTAAGCATATACCTCCAAAAGATAACAACTGACCCTGTGGTGTAAAAATTACCCAAGCTGCGGAGGCAAGCCTCCATGTGTGTCGACTAGCACCGTCCGCATACCCAATGAACACCTCGGACGCACTTGACATCTACCATATTGATGAAAGATAACATCAATGACACGTCCATAACACTTTTTAAAAGAAACACAAAAAAGTAATAGTACAAAGACTATACATATGTTACAAAAAGTTACCCACAATGACCTGTTTATGAGTAATACTTCTTGAGGTAGAGCCCATTTCTAATCTCCACCAAAGCATTCCCTTCATAATCAACCAAACAATAAGCGCCCTTTTTTAATACCTCTTTTATAATGAAGGGTCCGAACCACATGGGTTTAAACTTTCCTGCCCCGAGGGGGTCCTTGTCTTGGTCATAGACCAGGACAAGGTCGCCCTCAGAAAAAATCCAAGGACGAACGGACCTATCATATTGACACTTGAACTTATGTTTATGAGCCTCATTGGCCAGGGCCACGTCGTGACGCTGCTCATCAAGCTTCTCAAGGTGTACTAACCATTCTTCAAGTGGAGAAGTGTCTGGCAATAATTGTACTACCAATTTCAGAGATGGGATTTGACATTTGATGGGAAAGACTACCTCCAGACCATAAATGAGTTGGAAAGGTGAGAAACCGGTTGTAGTCTTAATTGATGTTCGGTAAGCCCATAATGTCGAGTATAACATCAAATGCCAATTTGACTTGGCTAAGTTGATAGTTCACTCTATAATTGTTTTAAGAGTTTTTTTTACAGCTTCCACCTGCCCATTGGCTTGGGGGTAGTAAGGTGATGAATGTTCCTGCTGTAACCCAAGATTTGATGTTAATTCGGTCATCATTTGGTTCTAAAAGTGACTTCCATGGTCAATGGCAATCTCTCTCGGGATGTCGAACCGTGCTATAATCTGGTTGAATAAAAAGAGAGTTGCAGGCTCTCCATCATGTTTAAACGTTGGCATAGCTTCGACCCACTTAGTGAAGTAGTCGATAGCTATGATGATATAGAGGTTCCCCCTTGCTGACGGGGGGTTGCATGTAGTGTAATCAATCCCCCACTTAGTGAAGGGACCAACTGTGATGACAAGAAACATAGGAGTGGGATGTGCCCTCATCTTCCAAGAGAAGACTTGGCATGGATGGCACTTCTTGACCGATTCGATACAATTTTTGATAAGTGTCGGCCATAAGTAACCTACTCATAGAATCTTTTGGGCTGTTGCCAACCCAGATAAATGATCGCCACAAGCTCTGGTATGACAATCATTGAGCACTATCATGGCCTCCTCATTAGTGATACATCGATGCAAGATGCAGTCTACACCTCTCTGATATAATGTATCATTGAGTATGAGATAATTCTTAGCCTGATGGCGTATCCGTCAATGCTCATCATGAGAAGAAGAGGTGGGGCACTTCAAAGTATGGAGATAGATAAGTATATCTCCATACCAGGGGTCTGAAGATTCAATCAAAAACATATCCCCCCGGATAGGAAAGTCCTCAGGCACAACGTCATCTGACTCAACCGGAAGCTCCGAAATAAGCTCTGTGGAGACCAATGATTTCTTGGACTTTGCTGAAACGAAGTCTAAGTCAAATTCTTGGAGGATGACCATCCATCTACTAATTTTTCTGCCTATAACTCGTCGTGTCAACATGTATTGGAATTGATTCACGACAACAATGATGGTGGTCTTGCGAAACAAAACATAGTGACGAAACCATTGAACATCATGAACTGCTGCCAACGCAAGTTTTTCAATATGAGAATAATTGAGTTCCGGTCCTACGAGGCCTCAACTCAGGTAATATATCATGTATTTTGAAAACGAATCATCTTCCTAGACTAAAACCATGCCTATAGTTGACTCTGCGGCAACCAAATATAATAAGAAATATTTGTTGTAGTTAGGTGGCCATAGCAGAGGTGTGGTTGTGAGGGCGTGTTTTAATGCGTCAAAAGAGCGTTGAGCGGCTTCGTCCCAGAAAAAGGGAACATCTTTCTTCAGTAAACGCATAAAGCCCTTGGTGATTTCGGCATAGTTGGCGATGAAGCGTCCTAAGAAGTTCGCCTTGCCTTGTAGGCTTTGAAGTTGTAAGATTATGCGTGGGGGGGGAAACTGGATTATTGAATCCACCTTAAGAGGATCAACCATGATCCCTGTTGTTGATATGATGAAACCTAACAAACGTCCTGACATTACGCAGAAGCTGCACTTGTTGGGATTCAAGTGAATCTTGAAGTAGCGATAGCGTTCAAAGATTAGTCTGAGGTGCGTAGGATGATCCTTTCGCTTGCGAGAGCGTGATGCTAAATCATCTAAATAGGCCTCGACTATATGTTTGAGGTCGTGAAACGCAAAAGACATGGCCCACTGGAATGTGGCTCCAACATTTTTAAGGCCAAAAGGAATCTTACGATAGGTGAATGTACCCCACAGAAAAATGAATGTCATTTTGTGATGGTCTTCAGGCTTGATTTGGATTTGATTATATCTTGAAAAACCATCCATGAACGAAAAGGCTTCATAACTGGCACATTCATCAATGATTTGGTCAATGAATGGTGTTGGAAAATTATCTTTTGGACTTGCCTTGTTCAAATCATGAAAATCGGTACATACATGAATCGTGCCTTGTTTTTTGTTGACCAGAACGGGGTTTGACACCCATTGATTCAAATGAATAGGATAAATGAAACCTGCCTTGAGAAATTTCTCAACCTCAATCTTGATGGCTGCTACTTTCTTAGGATTGAATGGAAATTTTTTTTGTTGAACAAGCTTGGCATCAGGATACGTTGTGATTTCATGTTCAACTATTTTCAGATCGATACCTGGCATTTCCAAATAAGACTAGGAAAAAACGTCACGGAATTCTTTGAAAAGATCCGTGTAAATCTGAATATCTTCGGGGGAGAAATCCACTCCAACGAAGACATTCTCCACGACACTAGGGTTTCAGGAGATGTTGATAGGTATAGTTTCAGCGATAGTCGCCATATTACCCTCATCATAAATTTCCTGTGTTGCTAAGAGATTAATAGGACATGGTTGATCTCCCGTCATGGAAACAGTGAATTCTCCTGCCTCGATTTGGCTTAACTCTAGGAGGAAATATGATCTGTGATGAAGATCTTCCCAAGGTTTGTTCAGACTAGTCATTTCTTTGATTACTGCTTCGTCAGAAGGCAATACTAAGTCTAACGAATCGATGTTAGCAAGAGAACCGTGAGCCCAAATAGGCTCTAGAAGTGGATCTAACTCTTGTGTAGGAGTTGGATCAGGGTTAGCTGAAGCTTTCTAGACTAAAGAGTACACTACTTTAGTGGCTGACAAGGGCATGGACATGCCTGAGTGCCCTGTCTCATCCATCGTGGCTGATGGGGAAGGAAGAATCCAAGGATCCTCAAAGTAAGTTGTGCAGAACGACGAAACTTGGAAAATATCAACCTTATGGTGATTAGATATAAATTTATTGTCATCGTGAAGAGGTGGGTAATCGAAGGTACCCATCAAGGATGGGCACAAACCAACTCCTACGTTAATGACACCTGGTTGAGGATTATCAATCATGGGGACTGTGGATGCCCCCAAAGCTGGGTCAGGTCTAGAGAAGGACAATTGATCGATGGTCACCATATGACTCTCATGTGGAAACAACAAGACTCAGAAAACTATAGCAACCACAGCTTGCCTAGCATAATTCCAACTCCATCCTAACAAGAGGTTATAGTCGAGGGGAGCATCGACTACTTCCACTTCAATGCACACGGTTTTCCCTCCTAACTGAATAAGGAAAGAAGGAACGATGCCATGTGGTCGGAAAGAACGACCGTCGAAAGAAGTGAGGAGAGTAGGTGAAGGAGACAAAGCGGGTTGGCCAATGGACTTCCAACATGCTAACAACATAACCCATGTCGAGGCACCCTTGTCGACCACTGTGCGAAATATATTCCATGTAAAAGTTTTTGTGGGATGAGCCACTACTATTTGAAATGCTACATGGTAAGGCAGATGAGGTTTTAATTCGGTTGTATCTAACATGATGGTACCTAGGTTACAAGTCTCAGTAGAGCCTAAAGCAGATAACAAGGCTTTCCTCTGAGCAGGGCAGCTTTGGAGGACCTCCAAAGCATACATCGCACAAGGGGTTTGTGATAAATCCTCCACCACAGAGTAATTTTGGGCAGCCCTTGCATTTGGGTTGTGAGAAGATTTCTTAAATGCACCCTTTGGAATGCGTGTAATTGTTTCTCCCAACGTCTTCTCGATCTGTAGAGGAAGAGATGGGAGCTCAACTTCTTTACACTTCTTAGAAGCGCTTGGTTTACTATAGTCGTGTGCTCTAGTCATTATGAAATAATCACCCCTAACCATATATATGTTCACAGATGATGGATTGTTTGGAGGAGGGCAGGTTTCTTGGCTATCCCCTTCGGCACTTGTAGAGGCTTGAGTTAAATTTTTCCCATGTTGAAAGGGATTAGTCAACACTGCTTGCTATTGCTGTGTGACAAACTTTTGGGCCTCTACAAGTCGAGGAAAAAGATGGGTCGGGTGGTCTTCCGCACACAAGTTGCACGGATACCTCACCTTTCATTTTTCTGTGGTGTCCCTGCTAGCATTATCAATGGGTTTTTTATTCCCCTTACCCTTCTTTCATTGTTTTTTCTTCCCTTCAGGCTGTTGGGTGGCCTTTGGGTTAGTCGACTGCATGGAGTGTACTTTCGACGTTTGGGTAGGAGGAGTAGCCAAAGCAGTGGTCTGGCTGGCTACTGAGTGTTGTATAGATAATTGTTGCAATTGTTTTGTCAATTGCTCAGCGGGCTTGGTCTATGGTGAACCAACAATACCATCGGCATGTGGTCCAACTCTCTGTCTAGTTTTATCCAGTATCGATTGTGGTGCATCCAGCAGGATGTTGTATAATAAACCGGACTGAGAATAGATGAGCTCAAATTGTTGAGCCCTCATGATGGCATCTTCTTCGAAGAAAACTCCAGAAGTCACGATGTCTTTGGATAATTGTGGGACCAGAGACTTAAGGAACCACTCAAGTAGGAATGCTGGTGGGACTAGTACTTTGATTAGACTCTTCCGGCGTCTCCACTCTCAGATATGATCAGAGATATGGTCCGTTGTTGTCTGTTTGAAATTGGCAAGAAGCTCTGTGTCAGTGTCGTATCTCACAGGTAACTGGAAATGGTTAAGGAAGGCCATTGCCAGTTCACCAAAACAAGAGTATCCTGAGCGATCGAGCTCGATGTACCATTTCATGGCACTCCCAATAAGAGTGCATTGAAACAATCGCAACTGTACGAAGTCATCTTTCAATGAGTTAGATGAACACCAAAGATGAAAGGTAGTCACATGATCACCTGGATCTTCATTAGGCTTGGCCTTGAAATTTGGAACATACGAAGGAAAATTCGTTGGCATAGGAGGCCAAAGTGGATCGTGACAAATAGGATCATTTAACAACCTTGTCAAATCTAGCAAGTGTAATGTCGCCAAAAATGGTAGTTTGGGTTGCTTCTAATAACCTGGGAAAAAGGGTCCTGGAGTTTGACTGGCACCAGGTTGCCAGGAAAAGTTTGGCTGCTGGCCTGGATTCTGGTAGAAACCATGGCCCTGACCATCATAAGGATTTTGCATTTATGGAGACATCATCGACGGATTTCCCATAAAGGACATAGGATGTTGGGCATGCATCGTGTTTGAAGGACTTTGGGAAGGATTACCTCATGCCAGTTCTGATGGGAGAGGCATAGTAGTTTGTCCAGTGTTCCATTGACTGTGGAAAGAATTACCCCATAATGGACTTCCAGAGGAGGGAACAAATCCTTGTCCTGAGTTCCAAGGTCCTGCTATATGTGCCCCCGACGTAGGAATAGTAACTTGCGCCGGAGTAGAGTATCCAAAAATGGGATTGCCCCCAGATGGGAAAGCAGAGGATGAGAAAGTGTTGTTACCAAATGTCCCCTTCCAAACAAATGGTGAAGAACCTACCGACATACTGTGCACAGTTGTTCCTTGACTCCCGGCTGCAAATAAACTAGTGTGTGCAGGCTACCCAGCGGACTGCTGATGCGGACCACCAAGCGAAGGAGATGAAGGAGGGATATGTCCTCCAATGTAAGGAAAAGCGTTAAAAGGGAAATGATTTCCCCCAAGTTGACCTTGCAGAGGAGCGTTAGAGCTCCCTGCCCCCAGACCCAATGTCTATAAAGTGGAGTAAGTGAGTGCAGGACTTGTACCCGAACTAGGCATACCGTATGAAAACGGAGGACCTGTCGCATTGGGTGTGAAGGGAGTTGTGGCCGCCGCTATAAACGAGATCATTCTACTGTGTGACGTAGTTGCAGCCAAGACCATGGTGGCTTGGACCAAGGATGAAAAGTTAGGAGATGCTTCTCCTGTGGTAGCAACTGTGGTGGGAATGGAATAATTCTCAGAGGAAGTAACAACGTTTGTTTCCATAGCTATGTGAGGCACTGACAGGCTTTCGTAAAATTGGACTGGTACAATAACCAGTGTCCAGGTATCAGTGGTTGGGGTTTCAATCGAGCCAATATTGGTAGTTGATTCCTTCAGGAGTTGTTCGGGCACAATGGTTTGTAACTTGGTCGCTTCAAAAGACCCTTTTTGGTCTAGCTTCTGCCTCAATGGTGGCAGGTGTGGCTCCAGTATAACCTGCGGCAGGCCCAAAAGCCTTCATGACCGGCGGAGCTCAGGATCCTCCACTGTGTGAGAATATCCAAGACATGCTAAGTTATTCTACATGTTCAATCAGTAACACACACTAAAAAGAAACCCCTAAGAGATAAGACAAGCAATCACTAAACTAGTTGGAAGAACAGTTACAACAACCAACACTAGAGCAACTTATCGGTGCAAGTGAAACTCGAACACGGAAGCACCCTCTAGGTATACTCTACAAAGCGTGGCCTGATGTCTATCCTAGGTACTGCAGTATACCCCCACAGTCACCTGTGTATGTCCCTAAAAAAGATTGGCAACTAGGTTGCCAACACGCGAATAGTCACCAGGCGGGTACAGTCGAAAGTCAGCTACACCACAATGAGCAGGGTATCAAGCCCAAAACCTTTCAAGGGTATTGAGAGAAAATGGTCTGGAAGACAACAAAGGACTTTGAATGGATTCAAGACACATGAAGCCCCATGGAAAATGAAAATGATGGAATCCCAAAACAAGCCCTCGATATGTGTTCTCCACTACGATTGGTCTGACTTTGGAGGGGTTATCTCCGCTACCTTTCCGCATGCGACCTCGTGTTTATCCCCTGTGTTAGAGGGGGGTCCCAAATAAAGTCCACGAAACTGGACTTCTATACTCCCTATCACAGACTCTAATGTTTGGTTTTGAATGGCCTTGGAGAGTTTCCTCTCCAACCTAATCCAAGGCCCTAGTCCTGAACTAGTTTTTGAACCCTACAAACAAAAAGTCTAATAGATTTTAAAATATCGTTTCTTTTAAGGATTTTTCTTACGTCAAGGGGTATGGAGGTGAAACTGATGGTTTATAAAGATGAAAGCAAAAATGAATGAAAAAATCTGGAAACAAAAGACTTTTTCTAAATGCAAAATTTTCAACACTTTTCACAAAGAAAGATTTATTTTTCTTTTCAATTTTTCTAAGATTTTATGCAGCAAACATAAAGGAATTTCACTCAACTATGAGCTACGTATGCTCTAAATGCACTGCAAAAGCTTATGAACCAAAAGACTTCTCCCTAGCTAGTGATGCAGAAACACACTCTTCCAACAAAGAAGAAAATGAAAAGAGATTTTTTTTTATTTAAGTGCTGATAAAGCAACAAAGGGAAAATACCGACAAGCACAAAACCAAGAAAGAAAAATTCTGGCTTAAAGCACAGATCACAAAGAATCAGAGTAAAGGCACACAATGGCAATAAAGAAAACAAATACTCTTACGCTTGCCTAAAAATCGTAAAGAAAAATATTTTTTTTTTATATTTTTTGTTCAACTATCAACTGAGATAGTGCAGGCTAAGGGTAAGATGACCTAACTTACTGACTATTTAACCCTAGAATCACACACCTAAGAGGAATAATTCTCATCAAAGGAGGGGATGACTGCCCCACCCTGAACAAAAAGTAGCTTGTCAATCACGCTACTGTCACTAAAACAGCACGCGTGCGAACGCGTGTTGAGCTGAAACAGGACGCATGTACACGTGGGATGACCTTGTACAAGCCGCGTGTATGTATAACTTCTAAGACAAAGATAAAAATAGGCATTCTAGACCAGGAAGAGGCCTCTGGTATTGAAAACGAGGGTCACTTGAAGGCTTGGATGCTTTTTCTAACAGAAAAGAAAAAATAATGCTAGGAATAATAAGGCGAAAAAAGCAATCTGAGACAGGACTGTGAACCAGCAAGACCCAGATAGGATTCCAAAAACCCCCCTGAGAATGTATAATTCTGACAGGGAAGAGGTGGACTGCCTCTAAAGTTCTCCAAACTCCTACATGGTATTGTTATCCCTACAACTAGCATTCACACATGGGTTGTAAGAGGATAGGGCATGGACACACGAGTGCGGGCCTT